>OY757927.1:41806267-42006267 GCA_963585895.1 Sepioteuthis lessoniana
ATTCATGCCTGTGTATATAGTCATGACAGGTTATGTCATAGCAAAGACTTTAAAAATAGTACATGGTACCTTCTTTCATAACACTCAGCAATATAAGGTATTAAGGGTAATGTTGACCAATTCGGGGACAGGAGTAGAGCCCCCCTGCTACACCTTGGTTTAGTGTCTTTTGAAAAGGAAGCCTTCTACTCATCCTGGACTACTGTTGCCAGCTTTACAAACAACTTACGCTATATGCATATATTATATATATGTTTGTGTGTGTATATATATATATATATATATATATATATATATGTGTGTGTGTGTGTGTGTTTTTGTGCATCTGATATAGGTTTTTATGCAACAGCATTGTAATTTCAGGGATGAATTATGGCAAATTACATGTAGGCTGTGTTTACCTTATGTTTCAGCATATGAATGAATCATCTTGTCCAGGTGACATGGTTTTTGTATTAAGCTACAAAAGAACATAGATATATTTTCAGGATTTTTTTTGAAACATTATCTTAATTTCTGAAACAAAAAATATATTCCAAAATTATATATTCAGTGGAAAAAAAATTGTTCCAGCCAAGGTTTTAGGCAGATAATTCAATTCACAAAATTGGTCTGATAAGTGTGACGGCAAATTGACGAAAATCCCAAAACGGGACTTTATTTTCGCACGTGTGAAGACGGGGCAGGTTGGCACTTGATCCCCTATAGAATAAGTCCTCGTTCAGAGTTTTTATCTCAGGCAGATAAGAACTGGCATATTACGTGAGGGATTAATTTAGAGCCAGACTGACCGCCGCTGGCAAGGGGTTCCAAATTTCACACTATCACACACCCACCAGGCCGTTAAACTTCCTTCCCCTCTGATAACTGAAGAATACGGGCCTATAGGTCTTAGTCGTAATAATATTAATATTGTAGCAGTCGGCAACTCCGGTTTCCCGTGTGATATTTTAAAGAAATTAATAGGACAATTCTAAGCAAGATAACGTAAGGCGAATAGAAGCTGAAAAGAAGCATGAAATAACAACATAGACCACATGGTAACATAAAAATACATGAATTCCTTTACTACAGTTATATACACCTTTCAAGGTGTTAAAACATATAATAATTGGACAGTCCACGAATATAAATGTCTTTTCTTGACTTTTATCTTTCTTCAAATTGAGAGAGAGAGAGTGGTAAACGAAATTTGGGTATAAAGGAAAATGGCCCCAAAGTTACTTATCTTATATTTTTTTTCGACGGGGTTCCACTGGAGAATCTTTTCTTCTTTCACGGGCTAGTAGACTTTGTTCTATTTTTTTACACTGGCTTGAAGAGCCTAGGGTCCTTCGTGTCTCAGTAATTCTTTTGTCTTCTACCCGGAGTAAAATGGCTATGGTTCGTCCGCCCGCTACGAACCCTGCTCAAAAACTAAATTTCTTCCTATTTACTTCCGCTGAGGGGAAGGGGTCCCCACTTCCATTTTGAGGTCCCAGCCAATCATTTGGCTTCTCTCTTCTCTCCCTTGGTGTCCTGCGACCTGAGTGAGGTCATCAAGTACCAACATCTGTTTATCCCCTCTGTGACCCACATTCTCTCTTAACGGTCACTTTTTTGACTGCTAGATACTGCTAATTCAACACGGGAAGATAGTATTAGTCTTACCTCTTCGTCTCCGTGGGCTATCACGTGACATAAGGGATTAAAACATGCATTAACTATTTCTCTGGTATAGTAAAAATTCCTGATCATGGCTTTTGATTTTCACAATATATATTAATAATTATAATTCTTTTGTTTATACTATTCACATATCTTTATTGAACTCATCTTAGTTTTTATATTCTTAATGTTTCAACCACTGTCCCCTCCAATCTTCTTTAGGTGTCTTTTATCAATATGCTTCAAGTAGACTGTTTGCATTCCACTCCTAATACCTTAGACTATCTCAAATTAATTACTTCACCCTAATAATATTGAATGTACAGTGGAATTAAAACATTTGATATTTGTGGGTAGTATTAAGGGTTTGATTTGAAATTCTCTCCAGTTTACAGAAGAGGCAACCATTAGATAACTGTTATTTTCATTGGAAATAAATTCAGCTACCTGAGTTCAAATCCTGAACAAAGCTGTTTTCATTTCACATAGCACTAATACCCAAATTTGAAATTTTGTTTGTTGTAAGAGGACTGTATAAGGGAAAAGAAAAACTGAATGTGTGCTTCCTGGTGATGGGTTTGTCTTTTGGTTGAGAATGCTGGAGATTTCATTCAGGTCAAGAAAATCAGGAAAAAAGAACAATATTATTTGATTTTGCCAAGATTATCTGGTTTATGCATAATTGGAAAATCATTCACTTTTCAACAAGACATGATCCAAAACATTCTTCTAATTTGTATAAAAATTACCTTGAAAAATTGTCTTCTAACCTTTTTTTCATTGAATTAAAATAGGATGAATTAAATAGAGTTCAAAGAGAATGCCCAAACAATGAAAGTGAGTTTTTTCAGTGAAGAAGGTTTGCCATCTACTTTTTTTCAAAAAAGTTTGAAAGTATGCCAAGAATTTGTAAAGCAAATAATTAAGGCAGGTGGTGGTTTTATTGATTAAAACAAAATATAATGCTGTTCTATAATAATTTTTATAGTTAAGTGCTCATTTTTGTCAAAATAAAAAGAAATACACTGTAGTTACTGAAATTTTATTTTTTACTTTAAAAAAAGAACAAAAAATATCTCATTTTAACATATTTTTTTAAAAATGCATCCTGCATTTTTTCATTTTTTACCTGTTGCATATTCTCCCTCAAGCTAGGGGTAAATAATTGGGTAGACTGAGATCTTTAATCTTGGTATGGCAATAAGTCTAGAAGGAAAACTGAATTCAAACTAGTTGTAGAGCTGGTGTAGAATGGGTTCTGCCTTTGTGCCTAAAAGTTGCTACATGAGGAGGAGCTTTACAACCAAAACAGCTGGCAAGATGTCTGTCTGAAAGTTACTGACTTCATCAAAAGACACAATTAAGGTGAGCCTGTTTGAGGCATGACATTCTTGCTAGACATGTTCTCTTTTTTCAGCTTAGGCTAATTTGACCAAGCAGTTAGAAAGGACCTGTCTTATATAATGTACAAGTGGCTCAGATATGCTTTTTAGAAAGTCGTGTAGCTTTGATTTTGATTGGTTGGAAAATATTCTGTTTAGAGGAGTTAGAACATAAACTAAAGGAAAGGTTCTTTTTGTTTCAAGTGCTTCTTCTACTTGTTTAGATACTAGTGGAATGCAATCAATTTTTAAAATTCAGTCTAATACTTTCTTCACCACAAACAACTTCTGAGTCAGAAAATTTTATAGTCTCTTGACATGATCGGAAACTTATGATTACTTAACAAGAAAGATGATTATTCATTCTAGAATTATTACTATGACCACCTGGGTTCTAGGAAGGACAATATATTCTAACTTGGCACACTAGAGTTATCAGTGTTTTCATGATAAGTTTTCATATTGCTGGATCAATCAAGAATCAACAGTTGGTTTTGGCTAAGAAAGCTTAATCAACAATTAGCCTAATAATTTTTCAGAAGTTTTGTTTTTTGTAATCTATAAAATACTGAACAAATTTCTGTTTTGATTTGTTGCTATAACACAGCAAAAACAATACACTTTAAATTGATTTTTGTTAAAATAATGCCATTAAAATTCTCTTGAAATTCCAATTTGCTGCTTATTAAATGTTGGGTCAGCATTTATGCTCATTCTGAATTATCTGATTTTTATCTTTTGAAGTGATCCTACCATTGCGCATTTTACTGATCTCTCTATAAAAGGGGTATTTTCTCATTTTCAAATGAGCATCACTATCTTGCCATATAACCCTATTTTATATGGCCAGTCATTTTTATTTTCCCTTATTTATACATACCTGCTTATCTTAAACTGAGGCAGCCTAGTCTGTGGTGTATTGACAAAATCAAATAGCTAATGAAAAATGAATGCTATATATCTCATAAGAAAGCTTATCATTAGTGCCTGACCAACTGAGCAAACCTTATAATTAAGTTGGAATTTATAATCTAGGTTTGATGAATCAATTAGATTTTACATTATCAATTAACAATGATATATAAATATTATTGTTAATTGAGAAAGCTTATAGATCATGTTGTGTCTAGACATGGTAAACAACCAAGGTCAACCCAAGATACCAGCAGTTACCTTGAGCGCAATGTATTAGGGGGAGTATATGTATTTATCCAAACTCTCAAGGTTAAATAACCAAGTCTACCCTACTATTTACTCAGAGCTGAGGAGGGGAAAGAAGAGATGGATTTGTGCTTTACCCAAAAGCACTCTCATAATGCAAAATGTTAATTGATGTGAAATGAATTGCCTCATTCAAGATTTGAACTTGGGTCCCCAATTCCATTTCCTCCAACAATAGCCATTACAGTAAGTAAGCCTAAGTATTGGTGGGGGTGTATGTCATGTGTCTCAGTCAATAAGAATACACATGAGAATAATAAGACTTCTATTTAGAAATGGGAAAATCAATGAATTATGCAAAATAGAAATAATAAAAATTCCTTGAATTTCACAATTGTTCACAATAGCTGCAACCTAGGTAGGAAGGTAAGTGGAGTGTGGTCCCAAGAGAATTTCTTGGTCATGCTTGCCTTCTGTTTTGCAATAATGTGCATCTTGTTTAGCTATTCTGCCTTTCTCTTTCTCTCTCTCTCTCTCTCTCTCTCTATATATATATATATATATATATATACACCCCACAGTTTTTGAGTTTTGATTCCGAATCTCTCCACTTGCAAAAGTGTAATAACTGAAGTCATAATTTTACCTTATCCAAACGTTTTCTTGATTTCATTTTATCGATTTAAATATTTTTTAAATTCCTTTCATTTCATTTCTATAAATTAGGAAACAATTGGCCTGGTTATCTGATGTTTTCTGCATTGCTGGCCACAATGCACTTTCTTTTAGTTCTCAATCTTGCCCTTCTTTTCCATGTTGATTGGAATTGTTTGACAATTTCATCTTCCCATCAAAGTGGTCATTTTCAGTTTCTCAGATACTACTCAATAACTGCATGGGTTCACCTGTTGTCTGTAAAGCTTGTGATATGTCTTTCCCAAAGGAACTTCTGTTTTACATGCTTCACTCCTGAATTACCTTGCTTTGGATATGTTTCAATAACAATATTCCTATCATGGATCTTTCTATAGCCTTCTCTATTGTAACCAGTCTCTGTTCTTCATAGTAGTGCATGTTCCATTTATGTAAAACATCACAGGCAAAACAGGCACTATTGAAGAGATTGGAACATAGGGTCTTGTTCAGCTTTGCCTTAAGCACGTCTTTTGTGATGATAAATGCCCTTCACCCAATCTTATTTTCTGCAAGTTTTCCACATCCATGTCTTGGCATATATTTACCATCTGTCCTAAGGAGACACTCTTTCACTAACTCAATTTCATCACTGCCTACCATTATATGGCCCTGTGGTACATTTTTTATATATATATATATATATATATATATATATATATATATATATATATATATATAAGGAAGAAAAAGAAAAATCTTTATGATGAAATGGGTAGAATAGGAAAAAGTTAAAAGAAAAAGGAATTTTTTTTTTAAAGATAAATACAAAAGCAAAAATTAAATGACAAAGCTTCTTTAAAATTTCAATAATCTCCTTTTTCTTTTGCTTAATTAATTGTTATTTATCTATTTTTTTAATTTTTTTTTGTAGGCTTTAAAAATCTTATTTTCTATAATTTCATGGACATTGTTAATCTTCCCCAAAAGAACATGTTATTCATTGCTCAACTTAGTGACTCTCCCTTCCCTGCCTAGCTAGTTGGCTCTTTCCTAGACCTCTATCAAGTCATTGTATTTTTATTATTGGAAGCCTATAATGTTAAGACAGCAATATATCTATTCATCTTGTCAAAAAATCATACTACAGAAATGACTGAAAACTGTTTAATAACCCAGCAGTTTAATTCCAAACTTATTTATGTACCTATAAATTTACTAATAAAGTTCCCATCATGTTTGACACATAAATCAACACTTTTACCTAAAATCAGAGTGTAGTATCTGTACCAATGAAAATCTCTTGGTTATTTTAAAAATTTCAAATAATTTTACATATAAAAAAATGTATAAATTCATATAATCATATTTATTTCAACCTACAGGTCCAAATTGACAGATTTTTGATCTTTTGAGAATCATATAAATTAAAAATTCTGTTACAATGATAATAGAATTTATTATCCAGTAGTGGGATCAAGTTGCTAATTTTTTTGTATGTATGTACAAATATATATGTGTTAAACAAGGAGGTATTAAGTACCATTTTCTGAGTCTTTAGTATGATTCAACCTGGGATTGAACTCCAGTCTCTCAGGCCATTGGCAAGCACTCTACCCACTTGAACAATGGGCTGATATATCTACTTATCAATTATGATTAAAATTTAATGTTAAAAGCTTTTTTAATCAGTAAAATACAATGCTCTGTGTTTAAAAAATATTAAAATATTTTCAACTATATGATAGAATAAAAACTCATGACTCTGAGTTTCCTGTTCCTGATTTTCAGGTGAGCCAGTATCATCATACCTGACATCTTTTTAAATCTACTTATATTTTATCACTATAGATATTTATTAAGTCTAATTCAACAGATTTTAAAAGTATCAGTACTGACTCACCTGAGGATTAGTAATGTGAAACTCAATCTGGAGTTTTTATCCTGTTTTTATCTTATTTTATGATTTCAAATATTGTGTGTGTTTTTAGAAAAGCCAATATGCTAAGTGAATAAGGCTGTATGTTACCATAACCACAAAATTTGTCCTTATTCTATAGTGAAACAAAGGTCCAGTTGGCTGAGACTGCAGAATACACCAACTGCATCTCTGCAGAGGAGTAAGGCTCCCCCAATGAGCGTCTTTGATATGATACTAAACAATCTGATGGTGAAGCTTTAGGGAATGCAGAGTATCTCTTTATTGCCATCACTCCCGAGTCCACTCAGGCCCGGAGTCTTAGCACCTGATAGGGTCATATCTATGGGTCAAATAGAATTGTTTGATCATAATTGAATTGTTATTGATACATAGCAATACTTGAAAACATTAAACTGTGAGCAAGCAAATGATTAATTGTAAATAGAATTATTCATTTTAGATAGAAATAAGCAAAAATATTTAACCATGCAAAAAAGAATGAGCTCAGGCTTCTTTAAAGATATTATCTACAAAACATGTTTAGAAATCATATATTTGATATAAATGTATAAAAAGGATTTGGCATTAAATAACCTAGAATGGTTGATGTGCCATAAAACCAAACCAAACTAAAACTATAGCGAGACAAGGCTTTGTGCATGTACTGTAAAGAATACTGTTGATTAGCTGTCATTATTACAGCAATATTAAATATTTGCTGATAGAGCTACTATAAAACCATATTAAGCACAAGTGGCTAAAATTGTAACCATGAATTTCTCACTTTAATGATCCTCTGACAATATATATAATTCACATTGTGTTTTGTGTAAGTAGATTTTTTCCTTTTATATATTTTTTCTTTGCCCTGTAAAAAAAAAATTGACACTAAAACAAATGAGGCTTAATGCTCCCTGACCCTTTGGTATGTTAATTTTTTTTATCTTTCTTTTTAACCAGGATTTTATGATCTCTTTTTACTTCATAATTTGTCTTTCTTTGATAACATTTTTCTTTTCCTTTTTCAGACTTTGAATTGATCCGAGCCAAACGGATTAGTATAATCCCTGGATACTTAGGATCCATCTTAGCATTGTCTGGATAATCTACTCCTCTTCATTTTTACTCATGGGAAAAGAAAATAGAGTAAAAAGTTTAAGTCCAAGGGACACTAGAAGTAAAGAAGTAAGTTTTTCGAGTTTTTTAATATTGTTAAATATTGTGCTTTAAAAAAATGATTTTTTTCTTGTGAATATAGTTGGATCAATATTAAAAGTTCATAAATATCATTAAAGATTTTATAGATTTTCCAATATGATATGAGAGAATTTTTTAAAAAGTTATTTTGAAATAAAAAAAATTAAATGTACAAATCATAATGAAATAAAGTTGATCAGTCTGTACTTAGATCTTGTACTCATAAGTCTGATATTTTTGGTTGAACATTATTACTATATGCCATATCTTGTTATTTTAGGTTGAGTGCTATTTTACTATACACTGTAAGTCCACAATTTGTAGCAGAGCATTATTTATGCACTGTAAGCCTAATATTTCAATCTCAAATACTAACAACTGGGTTGATATAGCAATTCTGAACAAACTTTGAATTTATTTTGTACTCAATTGTTTTGATGGGATTTTTTTTTTTTTTTTTTTTTTTTTGTGGGCTGTTACAGGGTATCTAAAGACCAAGAGTATAAAATAAGGATTTAAACGTTAAGTTGAAGAGATAACCAAAATTATTTTAACTCTGGGATTTTCAGAAATTTATTTCCTTTAAATTTTTGAACATAAAGAAATTACATGCAATGATGATGTTGTTCCACTTTCACTCCTCAGTTCTGATAATTGAATTGTGCCTAAAAGAAAAATATTCTTATACTCTAGATTGTTTAACTTGTACATGGCCTTCATACAGATATAATTTGGATTGCTTCTTTAATGCTTATTGCTTTAAAGCCATGAAATTCAGTATCTTTTAAATATGCCAAGTAGATACATAACGTTTTTACACTATTGGTAACCAAATCACTGATGTTATTTCTAATTCAATGACTACTGAGCTGCCTACCTTTAGTATGGACTGATTAGATCAGAGCTTCTCAAACTTTTTACTTGATGTACCTTCTTATAACCAAATTTAATTTCCATTCACCTCTAAATAAATAATGTGAATATTAGGTTAAAAAACATAACTAATTAACCAGTGTTTAATACAATATACATGAGAAAAGATTCAGTAAACTATAAATGTAAATGCACCCTTAATTCTTTCATTTTTTTTTAATAGGAAGGATGGGTTTAGTTGGCACTGAAGAGATTATGAATATTAGGTTGCAGGTTTGTAAGTTTGAGCTTCAAATCACTATATTCTATGGGTTTCTCTGTTTTATTTAGTAGATAATGCTCATGGCTAAATTCAGATTCCACCATATATGAACTTTGAAAGGCTAATAAAATGAACTCAACAGTTGCACAAAGCTTGTGATATTTTGCTAATTTTTTGGTTCATCTTGTAATATGCAATTCTTTTAAATAGGTTCATAGATTTCACTTAAAGATCAAAAGTCCTACCAGTAAATTCTTCTTTAAGAAAGGTGCCTAAACTTTCATTTCCCTCTTCAATATCATTTCTTCATTTCAATGACCCATATGTTTTGAATGTATTGTATGCGAATAACGCATCATTAGTGACTATCATATCCAATCAGGCATTCTACTAGGTGTACAATATCTAGCAACTAGTCTACATGATCCTGTGAATTTTGTTCTGTGATAAAGGAATTTACAAATGTGTAAATTCACCTTCTGTGGAACTCTATTCTTTTATTCAGCCTGTTAAAATTTTATTCATCTCCAGAAGTCAATATTGACCACTTTGAGAAACCCTGGACTAAATCATTGAAACATTGTTAGAAATTACTTCACTTTTATCTCTGTTTCTATCCTTTGTTATTTATGATATTTAATCTTTTTGTGTCAGTGGTTGTGTGTAATTTGAACCTGAAGGAATGGGATTAGATATATAGTTGTGTGAGTAGGAGCATATATAAAAAGTGGACATTGGACTACAGACTTGAAACAGAATAACTTTCTATGTAACATTATAATAGTTGGGTCAGCTGTGATATTTAACCCTTTCCTATACAAGATGTAAATGACTTATGCAAAAAATATTGTAAGGAAAAAAGAAAACTTGTCAACATTTCTGAGTTGAAACACTGTCATTATTATTCCTTTTTTTTTTTTTTTTTTTTTTTTTTTTTTTTTTTTTTTTGACTGATTTTTCTTCCATCTTTTATTGCTTATCACAGCATTCAGGCCATTTCTGCAACTGTAGAGTGTGAAAAAATTTTTAATTAAAATAAGCTTTCAAAAAGATTTCGACATATCCTTTATCTTTGTGAATTGGTCTATCCAAGGCAATGCCTTACTAATTAAGCTACAACAGCTCACCAGCAGACTTGATTCACATTTAGCCATATAGCTACATTTTTCCTTATCTGAGTTTCTTAACACACCATATTTTTTTACACATTCAGTAGTAGTAGTTGCAATCTTTTTAACTTGTTCAAATATTTGAAATAAAACATTGTTATTATCTTAAATTAAAATTTTTTTTCTGTTAATTCATTTCCTGTTAAGCAAACATTATGGGTTAAAGAATCAACTTTTAATGTGATACAGCTTATTTGTTAACTATAGATTGGAAAAACAGTATTGGAATGCTTGGAGTTAGGGAAGATATTTCGTCAAATTCCCACTCTTCAAGGACTAATATGAGCATTAGTATATTTGTAATATATTAACACTGAATACAACTGAAGGAAAGACAAAATAAACTCTATTACAAGAACAGTTAATATTCTATATGCACAATATAGAGTCTATCTAAAGTTATTATCTTAGTCAAATAAACCTCAATAACTAAAAAAGTTCTAAACAAATATTTGTCAAATGTAAACTTATCCGTTTCCGCCTTTAATAAAATTTTTAAAAGATAGTTTTTGAGAAATTTAAAATTTATAAAAATAGACTGATATTAGCTTAAGACCTGAAATCTAATAAGAACTATTGTTTTCTTTTTGTCCTTAATATTCATGTTGAAATATGGATAAAGGGAAAGATCTAACAACTGCTGAAAAACAGAAAATAATAAATTTACTGTGTGAAGGAATGTCCCCTTTGGAGATATCAAAGGAACTTTGCAGAGATCATTGAATGATAAAGAATGCTGTGGAAAATATAACTAAGTTGCGAACTTGAAGCAAAGGAAAAGGCTTGAAGAACTTACTTCCTCGAGATGAACTTAAAGTTATAGGAAAAGTTATGACCAGATAGCAGTCTTTTAGAATATATCAAATAACTTCAATAAAACATACCTAAAATTTTAACTAAGGCTTTGTTGTGACATGTAAATTGATTGTTTGAAATTTGACAATTTTTTTCAAACCAAATTTGAATTATTGAATTTTATGTGATTTGCTTAATAACTTCAGACAGTGTATATGCAGGTGGCCTTACAAAGAAAGATTGATTTGATTTGATTTGGTTTGGTTTGGTTTTTATGGCATATCAACTATTGTAGGTCATTTAATGCAAAATCCTTTTTATACATTTATTAAATATATGATTTCTAAATACATTTTGTAGATAACATTTTTAAACCAGCCTTATCTCATTTTTTTATTTAAATGGTTTCAATTAATTTGAAACAATTCAGTTTAGCATAAGTACACAGTTTTTTGTTTACACACAGTTAAATGTAAAAACAATTCTATTTCAAGCAATTTACTTTAGCATGTCAACAAAGTAGAATGGTCCCAAGTATTGCTATGTATCACTAATGATTCAATTAAACATCAGTCATTTGTTACACACTGTTAAATAATTAAACAGTTCTGCTCTATTTGACCCATAGATCGGACCCTATCAGGTGCTAGGACTCCGGGCCAGAGTGGTCCTGGGAGTGATGGTAATGGAAGGGTACTCTGCATTCCCCAAAGCTCCAGCATTACTAGAGCCTCACTATCAGGTTGTGTTGTATCATATCTAGGACACTTGTTGGGAGAGTCTTACTCTTCTGCAGAGATGCAGTTGGTGTATTCTGCTGCCCCAGCTGACTGGGCTCTACAAGAAAAGAGTATGCAAACATGTCCCATGATAGAATTATACATACATTGTTCCACAAACAAGCATTATGTGAAAGGTATACAAAATGGAAAAAGGTTTACTTGACAAGTGGGGGTAATATAACTATGTTGGTTTACTGTTCCATGGCTGAGTCAAACTATGTTTCTACCTTTCTAAGAACAGAAGCTAATAGAAATTGAGAAGGGGTTTCTGTGATTGTCATGTGATACTCTACAGGCCTTTACTGGACATGCAAATTATCTTACGGAGATATTTATTCATTGTATTCTTACAACAATTTATGAGTTGCAATTAACTACAACAAGAAGGAGATGGAAGGAAAAGTATTAAAAATAAAAAGAATAATAAAACAAAAACCTTTTTTTATTTATTCTTGCTCTTGTCTATTTCATAAATTCATTTTCAATGCTAGTTGAGGAAGCTAACTGCTTTTGCCACAACTAAGCTAAGCTTAGTAAATAACTAATGGTTATCCAGCTAGATTAGGAGGTAATTATTAGTGAGTGTGAATCTTCACTAGGTGCCAAACTAAGCTAAGTTTTATAAATGAAAAATGCTAAATGTCATATGATAGTATGTATACTCTAAAAAAATGTTTTTTCACAACAGATACAGCCTGCAATGATCAACCAGAAACAACCACTTTATTAATTGGTGACCAAATTAAACAATCTATATATGCCCTCACATGAGTAATAAAACAGTAGATATGAAACCAGATAGTTCATAGTCTACCTCTAAGCACTTTTTCATCCAAGCTATCTCTCTGCTCCTTTTTAAAACAATCAAGACTGATTCTTCTTTATTAACTTATCCAGCCCTATCCAAAGGTAAATAGGAGGGGCTGAGGACTTATTCAGACCAGGGGTGGGAATTACTATGTAGAAATCAAAGTTCAAATTCATCCAAACTTTGATTTTTATCAAAAGACCACAAAAGAATTCGATGGAGTCTGAATGCCTGATGCACCTCTTAAAGTGAGAAAAGCTGGTGCAGTTAAGCTATTTTTGGCACTGTCCTCAGTGTTAGTATGTATGAGGTCCTCCACTTAAAACTTGACCTTGAGTTGGGGGAATTAAATCATTGCAGTTAACATAAGCTGTGTACTTTACCTCCACACATATCAGTTCTAAAATTGTTTTGTTTTTTTATTATCCTTTTTATTCTTTAAACGACTGCTGGTAAAAAAATTAACTTTTACTACAAGATTAATGCTATAAAGTGACTGAATGTTTTGTTGTAATTATTTACTAAGCTTAGCTTAGTTTGGGTCAAAGTCAGACATATAAAGCACCCAATTAGAATTGAACTACCTAGTAAGATGGGATTATATTGACATTTACTAAGTTTTGCTTAGTTTGGCACAAGGTATGAATTAAGGAGCATTCAATAAGGATTAAACTCTGTAACAACTCTCTGCTAACCAAACTTTCTAACCATATATACTATCAGGTTCCCTCAAAATATTTTGCTGCAAATTATTATTTGTAAGATATGATTGCTTAAAATTCTTCCTTCTCCCCATTATGTTCACCAGTTTTTTCAAGTGAATCTCCTAAAATAAAATCATCATGCAAAATTAATGAATGTTCCTTTTCTCCTGAGGATATATATGAAAGGTTTAACAAGTAGAAAAAGACAGTGGTGGTTTCCTCTACGTGTGCATATATAATGACAGAAATGTTTGGGCAGGGTGGTATATATGTTTGTATATTTAGTGGGGATAGTACATATACTTGTATATCAGAGATGGTCAAGTCAGTTAGTTAATTTAGCATAAGTTTTGATATTATGTTAATTTGTTGTTTTTT
The DNA here is from genome assembly GCA_963585895.1 of Sepioteuthis lessoniana. Taxonomy (NCBI): domain Eukaryota; kingdom Metazoa; phylum Mollusca; class Cephalopoda; order Myopsida; family Loliginidae; genus Sepioteuthis; species Sepioteuthis lessoniana. The sequence goes on from OY757927.1 coordinate 41,819,980, forward strand.
TTTAATTTTTGGTGGGAGGTTGTTTTGTTTTTTAGTCTTAGAGAACATGACTGAGACCCCTTTGACTAATTGATATACCAAACTGCTTATTAGCATTTGAACAAAGCAATTTGTTTCTAATTACTTGGTTTTAAGAGTTAAAAGTACACAAGAACAACCTAGTATTATTGTAATTCAAAATAAGATGTCATATTTTATGGTTCTGAATGCTAAATATCTATTTATTTTTTTTAGATAGAATTAGATTTTATGGGAAAATAATTATTTTATCCTTTTAAAATCTTAATCAAGGAGATTGAAAAGGTGATATCACATTTCTAATTAGAAAGTTTTTCAAACTAGTAAGTTAATTTGCTCCCTCCCTCAAAATCCCTAATGGACCTGGAAAATTTAGGCATTAAAAAAAACATGTTTTGCTTATTTAAATGCTTATGAAGTTGTGGATCTGGTCTGAAATTGTGTGCTTGCCCTCTCTCTCTCTCTCTCTTTCTCTCTCTCTCTCTCTCTCTCCTTTTATAGACTTACATGTGAACTTACATTATTCAAACAAATGCAGAAATATACACATGCATGTGCACATACCAGGTGTACCTGACTATTCATAGTCTTTTTATTATTGTTTTAGCAGAAAATTTGCTTATCCTTTCACAGATTTGAATCATCTGTGCATTTTCTTGTTGATTCAAAACTTTCTTTTTTCCTTATCTTTTGCATTTCTGTGATTTGATTTCTTTTCCCAACATCCATCCTGTGCCCTCCTAATTCCAAACCTGTTGTATATGTCCACTAGGTGACATTGCCTACACCATTCTGCTGGGGCTGTCCATACAACAAAGTTGTATTGGATAAGGCCTCAGAATGACATGCATGTTCCATTTGATAAATGTGCACAACTGTTACCTGTGTGTGTTTGTGTGTTGGTCAACTTTTGTGTTTTGTATATTTGTAGCATATTCATATATATTCGCTTTGGAAAAAAAAAATTTTTCTCTAAAAGCATATCTTGATTCCTGGCTATATTATCATTCATGCCATGCTACTACTCTTGAAGGTTTTGCCAGACAGAAACATTACTTACAAAAAGTTCTGCATAGCTTCCCACATTCAGAAATTTTTTTGCTTTGTTGGATCAACTCCACAACGGCCACCATTTTTTCTTCATTTTTGTGATGTGTTGAATAATAGAAAAAAGCTAAAAGTCAGTGGCAGTGGTGTGGGGGGGGAGTCTGTTTTCTTAAACTTGCATTTTATTTCCCTTTTTCCATCCTTCACACACACACACACACTCTCTCTCTTTCTCTAATTTTTTAGTAATGTTTGTCAGAATGAGATGGCAGAAAATGAATGTTGCTTGCTTTTTCTTGTTGTTATTGCTGTTGTTTTCACTTATTTTTTCACCAGCATAAATAGTCAAGATGCTCTGTCTTTACTTTGGCTGCTGTTGTGTTGGAGAGGCTCTTCAGGTCTGTTGTTAAGCATTCAGTGTCAATGGCCAAGCATTTTGTCAAAGACAACTACTTCCTCATTCATCACTGCCCTCCTTCTTTCCTTGGCTTTTTTTATGCTTACTCTTTTTCACTTCTGTAAATATGTCTGTCTATTAAAAGAATTATATTTCATCTGTTTATAAGTAGCAGTTCACTTGCTACAAAGATTACAAACCTATGTTATCAAAATTATTGAGCAGTCTGTCTGCAAAAAGAACTGATCTGTAAATATATCATCAGTTTAATGTTTTTTTGCCATTATTATTTTTGCCTTGTATTTTCTTTCATCTTTATATTTATTCATTTTATTTTATTTATTTATATTTGGTTTAATTTTTTTGTTGTTTTTTTTATTGCAATCCTCCTGGATTGTCAATCTCTCTTAGCAATCGAGTACAGTACAGAAGTAAAAGAATAAGTTCTCAGTGAGATTCAAACTGACATCCTCTTTTGCCACAGGAAGTCAGATTAAACAAACCAGCTGCTCTACTTACCGAGCTTCAAAGAATACTTGTTTTACAGGCTCTCAAATCAAACCTTTAAACTCATCCCTTATTCCGTTTCTTAATCTCTCTCAGTATCATATTTGATTATTTTTATACTAACAATATTTATAGCATCTTTGATTTTTTTTTTTTTTTTTAGATAATGTATTGTCAACCATTATTAATTTTTCATTCTTTCAACTTTCGGAGACATATTTACTGTAATGGTTATCATCATAAGTAATGGAATCAGCTACCCAAGTTCAAATCCTAGACTAAGCTGTTTGCATTTTACATTGTACTAATGTCTGTGAAAAATGTATTAATCCATTTCTTTCTCCCCACCCCTAACTATGAGTAAATAGTAGGGCAGACTGAGTTCTCTAGCCTTGGTAAAGCAACTAGTTTAGGTGAAGAAAAACTTTCAATTCAAACTAGCTGTACTCCACTTAAAACCTGTGTCAGAGAGGTTGTGTAAATACATGCATTCTTTCATATTTTTTTCTGTCAATGAAAGCAAAGATTCAAACAAATCAGAAATAATAATGAAAACAAATTAAAGATAGAAAATTCTATTCAAAATTAACAATAATGGTTGACAATGCTTCATGTAAAATAAAAAGTAAACAAAAATGTAAATGATTTATCAGTCTGTAAATTGTCTATTCATAAGTTAGGATCATTAAAGTGAATGAAGATTACTTAATTTCTGATTATGAATGAAAAACATGTTTGTATGATTAACTGAAAATTTCACATCTGATTTTTTATTAAAAAATTTTCTCACATTTTCTTTTATTATTAATTTTTAACCACTATTTCCTTCATCTTAATTTCATTTGCTTTTTATCACTGTTATTATTACCATCATTCTAGTACTAGTAGTAAATCCTAAAATTGAAAGTAAAGGAAAACAAAAAAACTGAATAAATACTTAGGTCTCGTCAGAGAACTGAAGAAAAAACATGAAACAGACAATGATACCAATTATTGTTTGAGCCCTGCTGAGATAGCTAGGATACTGACAACAGTCCTGGTTAACTGAAGTTGACTTGCCATCACTTTAACTCCAGTGAAGGCCAACAGCACATACTAGTGTGAAAACGCACAAGGAATTAATAATAATGATAATAAGCCTTTGAGATTTACATCTCCTTTTCTCTCAGACAGCCTGTCATAACATGACAGGCTGTTCTACTCCTTAAATTGTGAATGATAATGATTGCAGAAAGTTACATACTTTGTATATTCACTTTATAACTCTTAATGGATCAAATTTTAATGATATAATTTTTAGGTCAATAATTATCAATGATACATTAGTAATTATCTTGTAAGGTTGAAATTCAAACGTCATTGAAAGAACTAGTCATAATCCTTACCTTCAAAATATAATTCTATCAACTAATAATTTTGTGACCACAAATAAAGGGTCAACATATACATGGATGTATAAAGTTGTTTTATTTTTTATTTTCCATGAATGCACAATGTTGACTTCTTTTATTTTTGTTTACATACACTCATGGTATCATTAGGAATATTATTATCTTAATTTTTTATTCATCATCACCGTGTCGTGCTGCCAGCACAGATTTCCCTGATCCTCTCTCACCACCATCTCAATCCTTCATCACTCCCGGCAGGTTTTCAAGGCTATATCCAGTATCAACACAGAGCTGATTTATATAGGTTCTACCTGGTCATTCAGCCTTTGCTCATCCATATAAAGGAGTCCACTGGAGTATGTCGCTTATGAGTTCATCTTTACTTCTCCAGCAGTGTTCCGCATGTCTAGTTCATTTAACTTGGATAGTTTTTGTGATGGTTGGTAGGTGTCCGTACAGCTGCTGTTTCGGAGTGTTGCCTCCAGGACTTGTTCAATACAACTCGCAACATTCTTGTGTAATTGCTGTTGACCACTTCTTGGAAAAAACTGCATTTTATTTTATTGGTCAGGTCTGACTTCCATATGATCGATAGCCTATTGATAGCTGTCCATTCCTTAGCTTGTCATATGTTGATGTTTTTCTTGGTTGATGAGACACTGCTTCCAAGGTAGGTGAACTTGTACACTAGTTTCAAAGGCCCACCATTTAGTGTCAAGATGTTGCCTCTTTGATTAAAGCATGTGTATTCTGTCTTGTGTGTTGACATGGAGACCTATGCCCGCAGCTGCTCGTTCCAGACTATATAGCAAGGATTTGGCTTGGTTGGGTGTATTTGCTAGGAGCACTGTGTCATTGGTGTAGTCTGCATCAGTAATTGTTTGTGCAGGGTATCTTCTGCTTCTTTCCTTTGCTAGCTTGAAACCATTTTCTTTTATTAAATCTATAGATGTTCTAAGCATGTAGTCTAGGCAGATGATAAACAGGTATGGGGCTAATGTGTCTCCTTGTAGCCCAACTGCTGCAATGTTGAAGTAGTCTGTGTCTCAGTCCAGCGAGCGGACTTTTACATTCGTATTTTTAACCAGGCCAATGGCCTAATGAGTAGAGTATTTGCCAATGGTCCGGAAGACCGAGGTTCAACCCCAGGTTGAGTCATACCAAAAACTCAAAAAATAGTACTTGATTCTGTCTTGCTTAACACTCAGCATTATAAGGTAAGGATCAAGGGTTAAATGGAGCAATCCAGGGAATGGAGTAACATCCTTCCCTACACCTCGGTATGGTAGCTATTGAAAACGGAGCCTTCGAGTCATCTTCGACTAAGGTTGCCAACTTTACTTTACTTATTATGGCTGTAATGGTTTCTTTGGGTAGGCCATAGGTGAGTAGTATTTGCTCCATCTTCCCTCTGTGTATGGAGTCAAATACCTTGAAGAAGTTGACAAATAATATTGTTGCCTCAAGATTTTTTTTCACGTACACCTTCTAGAATTCGACGGATAGTCAAAATTTGTGATGTCGTAGATCGATTTCTCCAAAAGTCATTTTGGTTCTTCTTAAGTATTTTCTCAATTTTCGGTTCTATGTGGTTGTATAGTAGAGCATTGTAGATCTTGATTTTCGGTTCTATGTGGTTGCATAGTAGAGCATTGTAGTAATATTATCAATTATTTCACTAGTAATTCTTTCAACTTAATTTCAGTTGTTTTTATCACAACTATCCATAAAATATCATTTGGATGTTGAAAATAGATACTTTCCTTTAAAGTCCCGGAGAATTTTTTTCTAGTAATACTTCTAGCAGAGTTCAGCATGGTAGCACACAATGTAACTGTAACATTTTTACTCTAGGAATGTATTGGAAATGGTTTTACTCTTGAGAATTCGTTGGAAAGAGTTTTACTTTGGAAATGCATTGGTAAGGGTTTTACTAAAGAAAATCTATTTGAAAAGGCTTTACTATATTATACCAGACTTTACTATAGGAATGCATTGGAATGGGTTTTAATGTAGAAATGTATGAGTAAGGTCTTTTTTATAAGAATGCATTGAAAAGTAATTTTTGTCATTAAGGGTTTTCGGACTATTGTCTTCATCTTTGTTATTTCCATAACGTTTCGGCTGATATGTCCTCCGGCCTTCTTCAGGTGTTTGTTGAACCCAGGAACTTCAAACTACGTCCTTTATTGAATCCACAGAGGCCTCCTGTTCTGATTCCGTTAACCATAACCGTAAGTATTCCTGTATTGTTACTCGCCTGTAGTCAGGATTGAACCTGCAACTTCCAGATGATTGTCTCCTTAGAAGCTTAGGGAACCAACGCCTATAACCATTACGCCATGTGTCCTGCTGGACAATTCAGAGTGAATTTTTGGGACTTATATGTTGTTACTTGACTAGAATTACTACTATTATGTATGATTTTTTTTACCTGTGCTCATATTCAGATTTTTTTTTTTCTCTTCTAGCCTTCTTAATTATCAGTTCCCATATTGTATTCAACTCTATACTTGGTCTACTCAGTAGGTCATTGTAGCCCAACATATGTGCTGATTCCTTAAGGCATCTAATCCTCCAATGTTCAGCCCTATCAATTATTTCAACTTTATCCCATAAGGGCAGATGATTTCCCTTTTTAACGGTTATAGGCATTGGTTCCCTAAGCTTCTAAGGAAACAATCATCTGGAGGTTGCAGGTTCAATCCTCACTACAGGCGAGTAACAATACAGGAATACTTAACACTTGTACTCAGTTATGGCTAATGGAATCAGAGCAGGCGACCCCTGTGGATTCAATAAAGGACGTAGTTCGAAGTTCCGTGAAGGTTCCCGAGTTTGACAAACACCTGAAGAAGGCTGGAGGACATATCGGCCGAAATGTTGTGGAAATAACAATAAAATGAAGACAATAGTCCGAAAACCCTTAATAATAAAAATCAACAAGCTTTGTCTCAGAAATTTAGACAACTAATATCCAGTTGGTACGGACCTGATACAATATATCAGTGGAAACAATTAGAAAAACTAACTCAAAAATTGGCAAGAATGACGAACCATCTCACATTCCTATGCAGATGCTGAGACCTCAAGCTAGTTCCACCAGGCTTAACAATAAAAATCCCAGTTCATTCTAGGAGGGTGCAGAAAGTAACAAAAAGATTAGAGCAGGAATTAATCCGAGATCAAATTCATAACAACCGTTGGAAGAAACATCAACTCCGGTTAGAAATCTCAAGCAAACTCACCCCATTACTGGAAAAAATATCAATGATAGATAACAGAACCTGAATCCAATTATATCTGAATAAATCATACGAACAGGAATTCCATATGGTCAAGGCATGTCAAATTATGAAGTTGGAGAAGATGAAAACCATCAATACGAAAATCCCATCCCATTACTCACCAGTGGAAGTCATTGTCTGTAGTACTAAGTGAGATTGAAAAGTCGGGTATGGCAGACCATATATGGAAGGAAAAGGGAAATTATCTACCCTTATGGGATAAAGTTGAAATAATTGATAGGGCTGAACATTGGAGGATTAGACGCCTTAAGGAATCAGCACATATGTTTGGCTACAATGACCTGCTGAGTAGACCAAGTATAGAGTTGAATACAATATGGGAACCAGTAATTAAGAAGGCTAGATGAGAAAAAAAAATCTGAACATGAGCACAGGTAAAAAAAAAATCATACATAATAGTAGTAATTCTAGTCAAGTAAGAACATTAAGTTTATAAGTCCCAAAAATTCACTCTAAATTGTCCAGCAGGACACATGGCATAACAGTTATAGGCATTGGTTCCCTAAGCTTCAAAGGAGACAATCATCTGGAGGTTGCAGGTTCAATCCTCACTACAGGTGAGTAACAATACAGGAATACTTAACCATATTTACCAACCCCTCCGCTCGGGCAGGATATGACACAAGGTCAATTTTTAAGTGGAGTTTAACAGGTTTGAATTCAGAGTTTTCCTTCTCCTAGATTAGTTGCCTCACCAAGGCTGAAGAACCTAGTCTGCCCTACTATTTACCCATAGCTGCAGGGAGAATGATTGGATTCATACCTTTCCCAAGAGTATTAGTGCTATTTGAAATGCGATCATTCTCGTCCAGGATTTGAACTCGTGTTGCTGTGTCTATTTCCTACAACGATAACCATTACACCACAGGCACTTCCTACATGAATACTTAACACTTATACTGTTTATGGCTAATGGAATCAGAACAAGCAGCCCCAATGGATTCAATAAAAGACATAGTTTGAAGTTCTCTGAAGGTTCCCGAGTTCGACAAACACCTGAGGAAAACCGGAGGACATATCGGCCAAAACTTTGTGGAAATAACTATAAAGATGAAGACAATAGTCCGAAAACCATTGATGATAAAAATCAACTAGTTTTGTCTCAGAAATTTAGACAACTGAAAAGTAATTTACTTGAGGAATGCATTGAATTGGGTTTTACTAAATGGATGCATTGAAAAGGGCTTTACTATAGAAATGTATAGGAAACAGATTTACTCTTAGTATGCATTAGAAAGGATTTTACTCTAGGACTGCATGGGAAAGTGTGTGCATTTTTTAATTGATTTAATTTAAGTAATACTTATGTCAGAATATTAGATTTAGCACACTCTGTAACAATAATCATCATACACAATTGCTCATCTGAGAAAACCAGACCAAAAACTTTAATGCCCCCTGAATGTTTTATTCAGGATAATATCATTATTAATCCATAGCATTACCTTTTTTTTTATTTTACCCAAAGGTAAACTCTCAAAAATATTAGCCTTGCACTGTAACATACAAATTACAGATAATTATTTCCTGTGCACTCTTGGTCTTTTTTTATATAATGAACAGAATTAATTGGTGTAACTAAGTCTAAACAGTCAAAAATAATGAGCAAAAAACAGCTGCAAAGTTACTGCCTGAATTTATCTTTCACCACTGGTAAATTCCATATTACAAGTGATGCCTTTTTTAATTAACTGAAATTTTTTATTAGGATTTCCTTTAATTTTACCTTTTATTATATTTTTCAATTTAGTATTAGATATTATAAGTATCTACTAAAATTTAAAGTTAGAACACCCAGCCACCTATTATTCAATAATAAATACTGGAAATTAGAGTAGAATAAAAAAAAAGTATAACTTTGGTGGACAGTGGAAGATTTGGAAATCTGGATTGTCATATACAAAATGAATTTGTCATATCAATAAAATAAGCAAGGATACTTGGTGTTGGTTGGAGAAGTAGTCTAGTATTGTAAGTAAATGGTACCAGAGTGTGAATAGATAAGTTATTAAAAAAAGTCAGCAACTGAAAGAAAGATGAGTTGACTAAGTTCTAGATCTCTTCCAGTAGGCTAAGTATAAGAGGAGATGCTTGATTTAGCACCTCAGGCTGGATGATGTCATTTACCATTGGCAGAAATGTGGCTGAGGTATTCTGTGAACCCCAACATATATATATATATATATATATATATATATATATCACAGATTTCGTGATACAATCTCTTTTACCCTTTTGGTGGCTGATATACAAAAAGACAAACGTTCACATGAATGGAGAACAAGGGATGAATCAAAGATATGAGAAGAATCCTGTTCTTAAAAAAAAGGAAGCCAGCCTACATATTGTGTCTATTATCTATTTCTTCCAACTTCCATGTCCTCAGACGGAACAGAGTGAATAAAGTAACAAAAGTCCTAATGTTGTGTTTTTGTGTTCTTTCCCTTTTCATTTAACAATTAGTCATCAGTGACTATGATTACAGATAAGAGACAAAACATTTTATTGAACTAATCCTGATGTATATTTGATCAGATACAGAAATATGATATAAGTATACAACAAAAACAGTTTTAAACATTAGGAAAATTTCTGTTAGTTTCTGCTAACCTCTTTGTACACAATATTTTCTGTTGTTCTTTCTTTAGCAAATATGTAATAAGTCCAAATATATTTTTATTACTTACTCTCAAACTTGCCATACATTAGCAGACCTCTTGCAAAACCTGGATCAATCCCACCATTAATAAGATTAGAAAATATTTTAGTTTTTTGTATGAAAGAATGTATCTTACTCCATGTGGTCTGTAGGTAAGGCTCAATATTGACCATGTCCTACTGTCATGGGGACAATAGAATATTGGCTGGGAACACTGAGCCTCCTCATCAGGAACACCACACAAGACAGTCAATTTTTTTAGAAAATTGAAATATGCATGACCAACTATTAAAGGCTGAATTACAACAAGTTTAGGAATAAAGGTTGCATAATTTTTTTGTATTTTTATTTTGGTTTGAAGTGTTAATAAGCTTTCACATGAGCTAATATAAAACCAAAATGATTAAGTTTCCTTTCATTTCTCATGCTCTGTACTTTTTATATCATCAATTAAAAATATTTTTTGTACTTTCTTCAATGACTCTAGAAATTGTCTTTTTTTTTCTTTTTTTGTTTAAATGTCTTTCTTTCTGTTTTGTTTAATTTTATATTTCATTGTTTCTTAAAAAAAATATAGAGACCACAATTTCAATACTAAAATCACCAAAATAATCATTATTTGTTTCCTTAGCATTTGAATGGCATTTCATTATGCTACTAACTGTAGATGATAACAAAGTCAAAAAGAAAACATTTTCATTTCAGGAAAGTTCTAATACAGGGGGCAAAAAGATAGTCCAAAGCCCTGGCTTAGAATATGCTGACTGTAGCCTTTACAGAGGGGTAAGATGCTCTCCAAAAAGAGATGTTCTGGCAATGAAGCTTCAATTCTAATGCTCTAAGGAATGTGGAATCATCCTTTCATTGCCATTACTTCCAGGTTCACTGTGATAGCCCCAGTAGGGTCCTAGTTCAGGATTGAATAAATCTGTCTTGAAATAATTAGTATTCAGTAGGAATACTTGAAACCACATAACTTGGTGCAAATTATTTGTATTTATACTAGTTACTTGAAACTGTTTTGTTTTTGTATTTTTAATGATTATTATTTGTACTTGTATCGGCTTTCACCCTGGATGGGTTGACCAGCTTCCTCCCAAGCAAGTACAGCATCTCGAACCATCACAGTCCATGTTCGCTGATCCTGAGCCAGGTCACACGAAATGGCAAATCAATCACGATTCCATCACCGAAGGCCAACTACTTGAGGACCTGATAGTGCTGCTAGGTCATCCTTGACTGTGCTGGCCCACGTCTTCAGTTGCCCACCAACACATTTTCACCAGTTAGGAAGAGAAGGAGGGAGAAGTACATCGCAGATGAGCTCTCCCTCCGGGCATCGAGCTGCATGCTCGAAACCATCAGAGACGACACCGGAGCAGGACAGATGGAAGAGGACGGAGGTTCAGGCGACGATTATTATTATGATTATTATTATTATTATTATTACTTGAAACTATATAATTGCTTGAAATACTTGAAACCATATAAATGTGAGCAGATTATTTGATTGGAATAGTTAAAATCATGTATGCAAAGAAATAATTATTTTTTATTAAGAATGTAAAAAAAGTGCATATCAGTGATTGTGCTGCATTCTTATAGCAAAGAGGTTTTTATGAGGTAGAGTTGCTATTTCTACACCCCCTTGGTTTTGAATTCAGAATTTTTTCATTCTTCTAGACTGGTTGTCTTGCTACATCTAAGAAGCTTAGTCACAGAGGTGAAAAGAGACAGATTCATAAACCATTGTTACATTTAATAAGTTTGAAAACCACTGGTCTAGTTTGTATATAATAGAAACTAGACCAGTGGTTTTCAAACTTTTTTGCCACCACCCCCTTCAACACCAGACCAAAATGCCAGCGCCCCCCTCTTCCAACGAACACCAGAACGACAGTAATGTTAAATGTCATAAGAATTGGTTGATTCTTCAATCACAAACAGTTTGAATAGTATAAAAAGCAATTTTAACAAACAAAAATGGTTAACATTTATTTTTCAATCGCAAACACCTTGAACTGAACATGAAATAGATTGTAAAACTGAACGAGTAATCATTAACAACTACCCTGCTTAATGAGATGGGTGGGCTTGGTGCATTGCAATCAAACTGTCAACATCAGGATGAAGGTTTGTCAGGAGCAGTCTCAGATCACCACACTCTGTTATGTACTTGTCTTTAATTGGAATCATTTTGAGATGAGGCTTTTTAATCTGAGAATTAATTTTTTTATTTATTGCGGACTTTTCCCCCTCATCTTGGTAGTTTTTGTGTTGTTTCTTCTTTCACTACGTTTCGGCCAAATTTCACCTCTGGCCTTCTTCAGGTGATTTTACCGTGACCTCGGATAGGAATACTGAGTCTTCTAACCGTAGACAACAACTATGGAAGGCAGTAATTACTGGGGATACGGTTAGAAGACTCAGCATTCCTATCCGAGGTCGCGGTAAAATCACCTGAAGAAGGCCAGAGGTGAAATTTGGCCGAAACGTAGTGAAAGAAGAAACAACACAAAAACTACCAAGATGAGGGGGAAAAGTCCGCAATAAATAAAAAAATTAATTCTCACGCTCTGTTATGTTGAGTTTTTTTCTTTGTTTGGTGAGGAGCCTGGACACAGCACTGAATCCCCTCACAACCAGGTAGGAAGTCGGAAAAGCAATGAAAAACAACTTGATGTCTTTCCACAAAATTGGGTAGAGTTTTGGGATCGCTGTTTGCATCCAAAAGGCTTGGTAAGAGGTTTTGAACTTTGGTTTCAGATCCTCGTCATTTTGCAAACTTACAAGTTCCTCTTCTAGATGGGTTGGCACCTCTGTGCTGGGTTCAGTAAATGGATCGCTCACCCAACCAGGGATATCAAGAGAAAGTAGGTCGTTGAATCTGACTGACATATCCCTGTGGAGTTCCTCTAAATGAGCACAGTACACGGCAATGTCATCGTCCTTCACTCCTGTTTTCTTCTCCAAGTCAGACAAACAAGGAAACTGACGGAATTTGCGACGTCCAAGGTTCCTGCTGTAGAGCTGTCATTTTGAGAGGAATGCCGAGAGGGTGGACTTGGCTTTGATTAATGAAGTCTCATCATCCTGCAGCTGCAAATTCACTTCATTGAACTTGGAAAACATTTCAGTGAGGTAAGCAATATCTGTCTTACTCGATTTCAGTTTGTCATAAACCTAAGGGTTGGATTCTTGAAAAAAATCCAGAACACTGTTAAACAGTGTGTAAAACCTTTTTAAACAGTTACCTTTCAACAACCACCTAACTTCTGTATAGAGAAGCAGGCATTGAAAATCTTTGTCATTTTCAATACACAGTTGATGGAACAGTCGAGAATTGAGAGCATTCGCTTTGATTTTGTTGACTGCAGTAATGACAGTCGATAAGGATTCATGTAGCTTCTCACTCAAATTCTTTGCCACTAAGTGTTGTTGATGGATCACATAGTGAACTGTGAGGACTTTTGGAACAGCTTTTTTCAAATAACTTAGAAATCCATGGTGGCAACCAACCATGGACGAGGCGCCATCTGTAGCACATGAGATGATGTTTGTAAGTGGAATGCTTTTTTTCTGGAAATAGTCCTCCACAGCTCGATACACTGATTCTCCTTTGGTATCTGTTTCCAGGAGACATGCAAACAATAATTCTTGACACAGAGACCCACTCTTGATGAAGCATACATATGCGAGAAGTAGCAATTCGTTTCCCAGAAGAGTGGATTCGTCCAATCGCATTTTGTCTACTCTTCGTTGAACTGAGTTGTCACTGAGAGGAATCAATTTTATAACTTGTTCAGGAGATTTGTGCAAGACTGTTTTAATAACCTCTTTAACTGCAGGCAGTATCAGTTCTTCTCCAATAGTGTGGGGCTTGCCAGCTTTCACTATCAGCAAAGAAATGTTGTAAGAAGCCTTCAGACCGTCATCTGAATTTTTCAATGAGGAAGTAAACATATTCATTGTTTTTTGCTTCAAAAATTGATCTCGAAGAGAATGAAAGAACACCAGTGTTTTACCTGATTTATCGGGATGAATCTTCTGTAAATGTTCGAGGAGCCTAGACGGCTTCATTGCTTCATTAGAAAAGTTTTTCTCACAAACCAAGCCCATGGGTTGTTGTGGATTGGTCGGTGATTTGTATAAATCCATACTTCAAGTACTCCACAGAGTATTGCCTACACCTCTTTTTCGATGCTCCTGGGGTTGCCATGTATGTATTAATAAACATCTTGCTTCGACAGCCAGAATAAACTCAGTCTCATGCATAAAGGAACACTAACTAATTCCAAAATTATGAAAGAGAAATTTATTCCAACGTGAGACAGGTAAATTTATGAAAGAAAAAATAAAAACAAAGAAGTTTTCACTGCGACAAAGGGGAAGAAATAAGTAGAAATTTCAGGGGAGAAAGAGAAAGGCAAAGAAGAAAGAGAGGAAGGGAGGGAAAGTAAGGCGACTGTAACAAGTAGAATTTTAATTTACTACTAAGTAATAAAGCAAATAAAAGAGAGACCAGTAGCATGGCAAATAGGAATAATATTCCAATATTTAAATTGAAAGCAACAAGTAGGAAGTAAACATGGTGAGATAAGGCAAATGAAACCTACCAGAGTCATGTTGAAGGGGTGACTGAAGCGAGAAGGAAAGAATGTGTGTTGTCGAGAAGAAAAATGTCTGGCGGAATGGTTGAAAGTCCCGCCGAAAAGAATAAGTCTCATAACTTTCGCGATGCTGAGAGTTTGGGATTAATTAATAAAGAGAGGATAAACTCCCAAGAGCAGAGCTTAAGGCAACCCGAAAGAGAAATGAAGAAGGGGAGAAGAAATGAGAAATAAAAGTAACGGAGTTAAAAAGTGGCAGAAAGTTTAACGTCGCAGCGAGAAAACGGGAAGTAAACAAAGGGGAAAGCGATGACCAGGGGAAAATTGTCCCTTACGAAGAGAGTTCTGGATACAGACGTGACAGGGCCTTTTTACCAACACCAATGTCACATTTAACTGTCATGGCTCCAACGCCCCCTTCCAACTGTTTACTCGCTAGTGCCTCTCTGAAAGTTTATATTGCCCTCCGAGGTGGGGGGTATCACCCACTTTGAAAACCTCTAAACTATACAAACCATAGACCCATTGAGTTCCTTTTGTTACGCAAGTCCTTGTTGATATTAATGCTTCTATTTAGGAAGGAGTAAAGGATTTTAATTAGCTTTTTATAATTTTCTGTTATATCCTGAATTTTAATGATTCAAAATGATGTTCAGCATGAATGCAGACCCCACAAAATTATCATTCAGTTGCAAATTGGATTGGAAATTGATTTCATCTCTGAGTTATTTTAAGTATATTGCATTTATAAAAATTTTGCTACTATATGCAATTTTTTCTGGTTTACAGTTATATGAATACATACACACAAAATGAGTTTTAGCAACATTAGATACAACTATTGTAGGACTGAGATGTAAAACTTTCTCATCAGGATCATTTATCAGAAACTGTTTTCTTCTTGTTGGGTTTTTTTTTTTTTTTTTTTTTCTTTGCTTATTTTTTGTTTCTTTGAAGAAATGAGTATCTGATTCAAAGTCAAGCATAAGAAAAATATGATGTCACTGTAAAATTGTAAAGCAGTGAATGAATTTGGAATAGAGGTTTTAGATAAAGAAAACAAATGTTTGGTAATATAACTATGTAGCTGAACAACCAATTGCTTTTGATCTTAGCATTGTTTCTTATTAACTTTAGATAATAAAAAAATCAATGATTATCTCAAAAATAAGAATATTATTTATATATCTCATATCTTCAGTTATTCACAAGTTTTTTGGTCCCATGGAAACATTTATTTCCCTTGTCCAGTCATTACATTTTTTCTGACAAGTTCCTTTTTAAAATCAAACTAAAAATGTTTAATTCTGTCTAAAAATTAGATATATAATAAAATTCATTTTTGTAATATCAAGTCCTAGATTCACTTTTTAATCTTTTTTCAACCAAACTTCCTTAACTTTTTAAACTTATCAGAAACCAGTTCCACTCAAAGAGTTTTATAAGGAACAAAAAGAGGAAGATCAGAGCATTATTGTTCGAGAAAGTATGTTGGTTGTGTATGAGATGAAATCAAAAAGTACTGAGACTGAATCTTTAAATGAAAATATGAATAGCTAATCAACTAATGATGTCTTGACAAGTCAGTGCCAATTCTCAATACTCTTTAATTGGCAGTTTTTTACAAAACAGAGGATTGTCTCAACAAAGAATTCTCCATACTCACCTGGCCTTCAGCTCTGTATGACTTTTTCTTGTTTTCTAAACTAAAAATTTATCTGAAGGGAAATATTTGATACTTACATCAACTCTGTGTGGACACTGGATATAGTTTTGAGGAGCTGCCAGGAAAGATGGATGGAAAGAGAGAGAGTCAGGAAAATCTGTACTTTCAGCATGACTTGATGTAGATTTGATGACGTAGAGGACATTAAATACATATAACAGCACAGCTTCACACCATATCAAAGGTGCTTTGATCAATGGAAAACTCACTGGAAGAAGGATATTGAATGTCAAGGTGACTATTTAAAAAAAAAATTAATATTTTGGTCATTGTTTATTTCTATCTTAATAAATACAGATTTAGTCTTGGTACTTTTTAAAGATACTTCGGATATGTGTGAGAATTCTGTATATTCCTTCTTCTGCTTTGCAAATGGCTATGAGGCTTGAATATAAGTATCTAAAATGTTAAGATGAGGTCACTTCAAAGCGCAACAATTCCCACTTCAAATCAGTTACTACTTGTGTCCTCATTTTTTTGTGATGTCATTGTCTACAATTAATAACCAAAAATGTCAAAAGGCCATGGCATAACTTGTGACAGTTTAAATAGAAATATTCCCATGTGAAAATGAATAAAGTTTTCTAATTCAAGAAATTCACTATTAAATGCAATTAGTTGATACATACTTACATTAATAAGTGCAACACCTAATGGTGACCCCTCCCCCCCAAAAACCCCTTTGTTTTGCTCAACAAATGCTTATTTTTTAACATGATCTCTTTTCTTGTTAATGCGCTCAATTCAAGGATTTACACATAATTAAATGCACTTAATAGATACATAGGCATAGAAATAAGTGCTTAGTCTAATGATGATAAAAGCATTTATTTTTCAATATAATCTCATTCTTGTTAAGGCACTTAATTCAGCAATGAATAGTAATTACATTTTAAATTCCATACATGAATTTCTTATACATAAATTCAGATGTAGCATATTTATCTTGTACTTCCATTTATTCTCATAAAAATATTCATATAACTATATTTAATATTTTTATATATTCTATTGATTTAGTATTTAAAAAATGACCATTACTTGTCTTAATAAGACTTTTGAGTCTGTTTTAATTTTACCCAAATGTTAATGTTTACCGGGAGCAACAAAGAATTCTTTAAATTTGGTAAGTCAATCATGATCTTATTTTGCTTTTATTCAATTTCATAGCTGGAAATGTTTGTTCACATCTGTCCATCTTTCTAAGACAGCAAATTTTCTTTGTTCTGGAAAACATTAGCAACATAAGGATTATCAGAAATTCATCTGTTCAGAAACATCTAGAATTGAGGAAAACAAAATTTTATTTTCAACAATGAATTTGTTCTTGTAACCTAACAAAAAGGTTATTAAATGAGAAATAACCAAAACAGTGGTTGGAAATGAAATGGAAATCTTTATAACATTAACAAAATACAATACTTGCTAACAACATAAAGAAGGTAACCACTGCTCGTGGTGGTTACTTTGTATATTTTCACCCCATCATAATAATGTCCAACATATTTATGAAGAATGGAACATACCCATTAATGTTCATAGGTAGGGTATATAACAGTTAAGTTTTTTTAAAAAAATTTTTAAAAAAGCTTCATCTACCTGAATTTAAGTTTGTTTATTTCACTACAAATATTCACAATAAAGCACAATTCTGTAATTTGAAAATGTCAAATTGTCAAAACTGATCAGCAAAAATCATAATGATCCTAATACGCCTTATCTAATCAAGCATGCATTGGCTTTCACTGCCATAGTTCAGACATTATATTGTGAAGATTTCTGATCAAACATTGGATTTATTATTTTTGTTTTCTGGCAATAATTCCAACACAGTCAACATTTCATTTTACCAAACAATAAGTTTTTTATTGGTAAATTTCTTTGTGAACTTTATCGTTATTAATTCTGAATATTATTTTCTTTCATCTTTTGACTTTTAGTTCTTCTTTTTATTATTGTTATACTACTACTACTCATAGTGGTAACATCTTGATTTTTGTTTTTACATGAAGCTTGGTAAATCATTATCATTAATAATTTTTTCTTTCATCATTTAATTTTCAATTGCTTTTTTGCATTTCAACTTAAGATGAAAGAAAATACTTGTTAAAATTAATAATGAAAATAACTAATGAGGCTTCATTTAAAAAAAAAACATTCCTTGATTTAATTGATTGTAGCTGAAGCTACCAAAATTTTCTTGTGTAGCTTTATTGCTTGCTGAACATAAGTAGTCAATTATTCATTATAATTTAATAAGGTGGTGGTGGTGGTGAGTGGGTGGGTGGAATTCATGATTTTAAATGGGGACATGTACATTTCTGAATTTCAATCTACATATATAATATCATTAATCAATATAGAATAGAAGGCCATTTTTATTCCTACCAATATTAGACAGATATTTGATGAGAGTACAAAATATGCTGCTTGTAAATTACAGAAAATGACTGAAAATACTTGAGCAATAAATATAAAAACAAAAAATATCTACATCAAATAAAACAGCATTCAGTCTTAGAATTAAAGAAATTGAATGGTTTAAATTCTGAATGCCAAAAGTATGAATTTAAATTCATAATGTAAAAAATGCTATAATAAAAAAAAAACAAATATACCAAAGTTCCTGGGAATCAAAAGAAAAAAAACAATGACATCTTAATTTTACTTTTAAAAATGACTAATGATATTAAAAACACTTTGAAGAAAAGTTTGATGATTTCTATACAAGCTTAAACCAAATATTGAAAACAGGTGAAAATTAGTGAAAAAAATATTAAAACAAACCTTGTCTCTGTTTTTGAATAAAACTTTTTAAAAAAGATATCAATTTCAAAATATATTTTATGTATGCACACACCTGCATACATAAGGTGAGATATTATAATGGGACAATTAAGGTTGCATACAACTTCTTTACACTAATCTCTCTCTCTCTCTCTCTCTCTCTCTCTCTCTCTATTATGAAAATTATTTCACGATTTGAATCCCATGTTGACCGGGAATCCGTGAGTAAGCAAGTCATCCAAAACACCCTTACCTGTCCAAGCAGCAAAAGCTGTTACACTCTTTCTCAACTTTGATAGGAACGTGTCATATATATATATATATATATATATATATATAGATTGAAGCTGTATTTACCAAGACAGTGAATGAATAATGACTGCAAAAGTACTTTTGGAATTCCCCACATTTATTCCAGTGAGTTTTCTATTGGTCAAACCACTTTTGAAACTCCTCTTTTGATATGGTGTGAAGCTGCACCATCATATTTCTTTTAATATCCTCTTCATCCTCAAATCTTATGCTTAAGATGATTTTTTTCAGTTTAGAAAATGAGAAAAAGTTGCATGGAGCTATGCCTGTTGAAAATGGAGGTTGCTGCTCTTGCACAATCCTGTGATTCACCAAATGCATTTGATTGACTTTATAATCTTTTATACGAATTGGCACTGATTCATCTAGATAGCTATCTAGATGTCATCCTTTCATTATATAAGTTGTACTGCTGTGCATACATGTTCATTTAAATCCTGAATTTAAATTTTTGAAATTTAATTCTTTAATCAATATACTTTTCTAAAAGTATGCAACCCAAAGGATATGACGGAATTTTCATGCATGCTACAATATTTGTTCCATGGTAACACTCCACTTAGAGAGAACAGTCCTTATCAGCTGAAATGATTGCATCATAGGCAAGCCTCACTCAAGCCTCCATTTCTTTCTATTGTATCAGCTATGTGGTTTTCCAAGGATGTTATTTGCTTATTTTGCATATAAATCTTAGAAATATAAATTAGAAATATCTAATTGGAAATTTCTCCAGGCTACACTTCCTAACAAATTGACAATATTGTGTTCAATTAATAGATTTTGTGAGATAGAAAATACACTGGAACTAAGAGTTCATGCCTGTTGTCTTTAACTACCAAAATTCTTAATGATGTGTTGTCAAAAAGATGATTACAACTTTTTAAAACACTATCTGAAAATATTCCAGTACTACCTGATATATCATCTAAGTGGTCATAATTTGCATTTTTCTTTATCCTTTCATAACTTCCATATTGATATTTACCAAGTTGACCTAATCTGTCACAAGGGGTGCCCAATGAGGATTGACCTCATTGTTGTAATAAAGATCCTATGAATTGGCTTGTTTAAATTTTTCTCTGGCAAGTTGCTCTACAATCTGATGGCATTAACCTTATGGCTTCTTGTTAAACTTTATCACCTTATGCAGAAATACTTAGCTTGTTAGAAAACTCTGAGCTGAGAAAAAATCGCTTGTCCATTTATTTAATGTAAATATTCTTTTGGTTGCTCTTTTCATCCATCTCTTTTCTCTGATTTTTTTTCTTTTCTGGCCAATGAGGAAAGCTGTTATTCTCTAAGATCCACTGCAGATACTGTGGTAGAATCTCCTCTTCCCTGCTCATGCTAGAATAAAAAAGAAAAAATCAAAACAATGTCTGGGTGTGTCAGGAATTTATCAAATTCCTTGGGCTAAATTTGGGAAAAGGCAGCATAAAGATAATTTTCTTCTGGAATACAGAGAATGTTATTTTTTAAAAAATCACTATTTCATGTTTTTGTGCATCTTGGTTGACTTTAAATATCAAAAAGAGACTAAATGTAGATATTTGGAATAGCTTCTCTCATTGTGGGTAGAAAACTAATAAGAATAGTTATAAGGCTGATAGACCAGGAAAGAAGTTGATCAGTTGACCTTTTCAACCCTTCTACTCTTGGCCTTGTAAGTGAGCTTAAAGAAATTATACACAAAAAAAAGAAGGGTATGTCTTAAGTAAGGCAATAAACTGCACCAGTTGTGAGGCTCTAGTTCTGGTGTTATGGGGAGTGTGTAATGACACCTTCATTGACATGGAGAAGCAGTATGTATTAGGGTTCCATCTATAGGTCAAATAGATCTGTTTGAAAATTATTTGTATCAGATAGGAATTCTTGAAACCATATAACTGTGTGCAAATATGATTATTATTATTATTAAATAAGAATAGTTACTTGAAACTATATAATTGTGTCTAAATTATTAGTATTAGAAAGAAATACTTAAACCATATATGCAATTTGTTTGTATTAGGAATAGTTAATTGAAGCTATAATTGTTTACAAAGTATTATCATTAGTTACATGAAATCATATAATTACTTGCAAAAAAGACTGACTTCAGCATTAAATAGTTCAGCAAAGTGTTAACATGCTATAAAACTAACCAACTAACTACCAAAGATATTAGACTTACAGTGTACAGTAAAATAGCACTCAGCTTAAAATATCAACCTTATGACTCCAAAGAGTTAAAGAAAAGCTTTTTTATATTGAAATATTAAGTCACTTATCAACAGAAGTGTATATAAACTATAAGTTTTGTTATCTCTTTATTGTCAGGAGTATATTATTAACATTTTCCCATGTTAGTCAATAAAATAGGTTTTACTTTTTTACTCTTTTGCTACACCTGGCTGGTTACAAACTGGAATGCCCTCCCTAAAATATATTCAGGTCAATAACTTTCAAATTGCAGGTTCCATTTGATGAAGATGGAAAACTAACAACTAACACCTGTTACATACCAGTGTAGATTTCAATCGATGATACCTCTATTTTAAAAAAGTGCCTATTAATCAATATTCAATTGCAAGGATGATATAATTGCAGCTGTCAACTGCTATGAATCTCTGTAGCATTTAATTTGCACTATTTATTGGGTCTTTTGAAATATCTTAATATCTCAAATGCTAGCTATCACACCAGGATCACCAATTGTTGGGTATCACTTAAACATTTGACTTAAGTGATAAACAATGAGAAAAATATTTATCCAGTAATGATAACGTGTTGAACAATTTCTTCTATGGAAAGAAAGTAAAATCATAATTTCATTTCTTAGGTCTAGATTATTAACACAGTTATATTCTAAATTGTTCTCTGTTGTTTTTAGAATAATTATGTTAATAATCTTAACCCAAGAATTGGAAATATGTTTTGGGGTTTTATTTTCTTCCTGTTGTAGAAATTATTCTGTGAGATATTTTTGCTGAATAAAGATTTTTCTCAATTTTTATATATTACTAAATTGACCAAATGGTTATCTTCATAACAAACAGAAATGGTGACCCTAGTTTAATACCTGGACAAGGCTATTCTCTCTTGACCTAAGCATGGTTCTTTAGCCTCGGAAAGTTGACTTGTCTAGGAAAAGGAAAACT
Organism: Sepioteuthis lessoniana; assembly: GCA_963585895.1. Classification (NCBI taxonomy): domain Eukaryota; kingdom Metazoa; phylum Mollusca; class Cephalopoda; order Myopsida; family Loliginidae; genus Sepioteuthis; species Sepioteuthis lessoniana. Next base: position 41,841,882 of record OY757927.1, read on the forward strand.
AAATTCAAACCAGCTGTACTCCAGTTTAAAATAGACCTTGTGTCACATCCTGCTCATAGCAGAGGGGTTGAGTATATGCATACATGCAAATGCTCTGATCCCTGAAACTTTGTTTGTAATCATCAGACCTAAAGATGAAAATCAAACTCACTATCAATAACCTCCAGTTCTTGCACATTAACCATTATGCCATGTAAGGTATCCCCCTGGGTCATACCCTCTGTGTCATACTAGTTGCTATATCTAATAAATGCAAGTACTCAACTCCTTCACTTATGACACAAAATCAATTTTTCAGCAAAGTATTTCTAATTTGAATTCAGAGTTCTCATTCTCATAGACCAATAAAATGCTAAGAATGCTAAAGTATTTTCCATTTTAATTTGCAAATCAATGATAATTTTGTGATATTTATGCTGAATGTCCTAATTAATCATACAAATTTTAATCTGAATATAATAGAGATTACTATGAAATACAGATTAGAGTTCTTCACTCTTTGAATAGAAGCATCAATATCAACATGGACCATTGTTAAAGTAATAACTCATGGCTTGAGAATTTAGCTAGCCCTGCTATTTATCTATAACAGGTAGAAGTGGATTCATGCCTTTCTCAAGGCATTAGAGCTAAGTGAATATAAACAAACCTAACTAAAACTAGAAGTTGGTTTGCTGATTTTTTTTTGCATATAAATAATCATTTCACCAACTTTATATTTTGACCTCATTTTTCATGAAGTATTTGACCCTAAAAATATGCCTGTCATCTGTTATTTTGATGATAAATTTCTGAAAGTGGTTGCCTATGTTATCCTCTACACACAACATAAGGGAAGAGGGTTTTAAATCTTGTCTATGGAAATATCTATTTTTCTTTTTCATGATTCATAATATCATTTTCTGTGTTATTCATTTGGTTCTTTTGTTGAGTAATTTTGAATAATAAAAATTTTTTGCAGGGGTTTGCTTGTACTAATAGACATCTCTGTAATCTAATGAATAAAGCCTAATAGTTGTAAACAAAAATGTTTATACACATCTAACTCTGACTCTAAAATTAGTTTTCAATAATCAATAATTGATTAACAAACCAGAAATTGTAGTTTTATGATTATTCACCTCATCTTTAGAACATTATTTATGGATATAAATGATATGTAAGATAGCTGTTATTAAATCATTGATTAATACATCTTACTTTATCTCCTCTTCTCATTATTATAAAGAACTTAATAATATTAAACAGTTATAAATTATAGATTCCTTTGTTTGTTTGACTTAGACAATGGAAGAAAAAAAAAGATTTTTTTCCTAGGTAAGAAAGCTGAAGTGTACCTAAGTGAACCAACATTGAATCTTTTTACCTTGAACTTTTTGGTTTGCTCTCTACCACTTCATATTTTTTTATTATATTCGTCACATATCTTATTGAAATATGAATTTGGCATTCTTTATAGGAGTTTTTTGGAGGTGCACATGGCATTATTATTATCGTTGTTGGAAATGGTCCCTGTGAGCCAGGTTCAAATCCTAGCTATTGCTGTTTGCATTTTACTTTATGATAATGCTCTTGGGTAAGGCATGTCTCCATCTTTTCCTCCCTCTCCTCAGCTATAAGTAAATAAGGTGGATTGGACCCTTTAGCTTTGGTACAGCTATCAATTTAAAAGAAGGTAAATTCTTAATACAAACCAGCTGTATTCCCCTTAAAAATTGAACTTGTATCATACTCTGTAGTGAAAAGGTTAATGTGCAGTGAATGCAAGTAGTCTGGTTTTAAAATTTAAACTCAACTCACCATTTGCTGTAGGTATAGCCGTTACAGTACTCACATCTGGAGATGCACTTAGTGTATTATATAAAATAGAATTGGCAACCCAAATTCAGATCTTGAATGAGGCTTTTCACTTTATGCCTAACCATCTGTTCTCCTTCCAGTTGGGAAGACTGTTTTTTTTTAGCCTTGATTAGGCAGCTAGTAAAAAATTAGAAAAAATTTATGATCAAACCAGCCATAGTCCACTTAAAAATTGACCTTATGTCACTGGTGGAAGAGTTGAGTTGCATGCAATATTCCATAGAATTATAAGTATATAAATAATTAAAAAGCTATCTACCGTTTTTGTAGTGTTCTAAGAAAAAATAAGAAATAAAGATATGAAATGGAGTCTAACATGAGCAAAAATGTGTGCATATGCACACCTATGCACTTTCTCTGTGTTAACATCAATATATAAGTATTTATCTGTTAGAAAATACCTGTGTATAGGTGTTGCAACTGTTTTAGTGTTTTATGTCCACTTTGATATCCTCTCTACAGCCCCTGTTTCCTCATGATCTAAGTCACTTTGATGTGGCCTGTGGCTACTGTTGGTTCCTGCTGTCTTTTACCAAGTTACTTTGATGCCAAAACTTAAAAATCTTCAATCCTCTTCACTGGTTTTATATCAGCTGCAGTGCTGCATCACAGAAACAGGAACTGAGTGGAGTCACTAGCCACATCAAAGTAACTCAATTCCAAGAGTCAGGAACCTCAGAAAGGTAACCTGATGTTTAACTTTAAAATCAATCAATAATAAATAAACCTGACTCTTTACAATAATTCCTTGGATGTCAAATCATGTAGATGGCATGTTCAATATTAGTTATTCCTTGCCTGTGTCACATAGCTAAGAAAGGTACAATAATCTAGAAAATAAAAGTGATCTTAATGTTGGATAATTATGCATGGAAGGAAATCTAACTAAATTTTAATGGATTATGTAAATTAGCTGAAAACTTGTCCTAAAGATGTTGATTTCAAGCTAATAATACTGAAGTATGTTTTATAAGAATATATAAATTAATAGCATCAAGAGGTGAATTTTATGGACTTCCTTGTGGCAGAAGTAAACACTACACATTTTTAATTTCTTAATTTTCATGTGACCAAAAAGAAAATCATGTTAGTTTGGTTTCTGGTTAGGAAATTTTCAGCTAGATGTCTACTTTATATGGTTAAACAAAAAGATAAAGATTTGGTTTAGCTAACCTGGGTACCCTGCTCTGTGAGGTATAGAATATGCCAACTACATTCTATGGAGAAAGGTTTCTCCCTCCAAGAAAAAGAAATGTCCAGGGTACAACACTAAAACTGCATCTACTGGTGAGATTCCAGTTCTGAAGCTCTCGGGGCATGTCAAGTGCCCCTTCTTTGCCATTACTCCCAGGCCCACTCTGACCTGTAGTGGTAATACTTGTTAACCAATGATCTATCGGTCAAATAGATCCTTTTGACAATTTTCAATATTATATAGGAATACTTGAAAGCAAGGGTTGACATACCAAAAAAGCAACTCAACAACCAACCTAATCTGGTGGATTCAAAGTTAGGGTCTAGTTTAGAATTTTACTTATATTGTAAATCAGACTTTTCATTAAAAACTTTAAGCCTTAAAATTTTAAAAGATGATGAATATGCTATAGACATGTTCCTGAATCTCTTCAACAAGCACAGAAAATTTGGTTGCCATAGTTTTAGCTATCCTTTAGTTATATGGTGGCAGATAAATGGACAAAAAAGATATTTAATGAATTATTTGAGAGAATTATTACAGAAAGAAACTGAAGTGAAAATATTCTTAAAGAATTGAATCTATTTAATTCTTGTTGCTCTTGAGTCTAAGTTTAATTCTTTATGCTATCATCTGCATATATAAAGCTATTATCTGCCTAGGTTCTACATAGGAGTGCCACTAAAGCAAACTCTTCTTCACATTTCAAATGATATTTACCTAACCTCTCCACTCTGAGCAAACTGTGACTCTTCCTGGAGATTGCACTTGCCCCCACCCCAAGCCAATATTTTATTGCCAGGTTAGAAACAAAGCTTAAGGCCAGAAACACCTTTCTGTATAGCTTGCTATATAATTTGACAAAGGTGTTGATTCTTTTTCCTAATGAGGTTTGCTAATTTTCATATTTCATTTTGAAAAAAAATAAGATTAAAAATGGATAACTGATCATTTCTAATTTTCAATCTTATTCATTTATTTTTTCTGTTTACTTTTCTCTCTTTTTTTTTTAAATGAACAGTTGTTTTGTTCCTTATTTTTATAATTATTCTTGGCTTTTTATGGTGTTGTTAATGATCATCTTAGAAACTGAAAACATTAATTTTATTATAAATTGAACCAGCCACCTAAAAAAATTTCATTTCAGCAATGAGACTTTTTTGTCAAAATATTTTTACTAATGTATAGTGCAAGTAAAAGTAAATTCATGCCTTTCCCAAAGGCATATTTTATGAAGTCGCTATAATGAGCTTTTCTAATGTAGCGATTTACTCGCTTAGTTTGGCACATGGTTAGAAGTATGGGTAACTCATTAGCATTCAAACACCCTAACAGATGTCTGCTAGCACTGCCTGCCATCAAGATGTCTGTAGATGGATACGAATGCATGGCCTTAGTAGACAACAGCTGCTCACAGACATTGGTTAGCACTTTTGGTAATAGAGAGAAGTGAACATGTTAATGGCAGATGGAAGAACCCTAAAATGTTGCAGACATGATAGAATTAAGCTAGATATCAGTATTGCTGAACCTGTGCACGTTGATGCCCTGATTGTAGAGGGACAACTACATGGATTTGACCTTCTACTTGGGATTGATGCTATCTAAGAGCTTGGCAGGGTGCACATAACTAAGTTAGGCAAAGTATGCTTTCTTGAATGGGGACATGCACTGATGTGCCATTATTTCCATCAATGAGCCCAATTTCAGCACAAAATTTGATCCTCATAAGTGGGTGTAGACTGCCTCCTGGAAATGAGCAAACGGCCAAACTCCTACAGAGCTAAAAAAAAGAAAATAGAACACCAGAATATGCAGTGCCCAACCACGCCCGTGATGAATACAAGAGGGAGCTCCAGTTATGGTTGGATAATGGATGGCTGCTGCCATATCTTAAAGATGAACTTGGGCTGCCTAAGTGTTTGATTCCATTAATGGCTGTTATACAAAAGAGCAAACAGAAAGTCTCTCCTGTGCTCGATTACAGAAAGTTAAATGGTCTTGTGGACACGTATACTACTAACTCAGAGGAGTGTGCACAAAAGATGCAATAATGGCGACTACTAGGAACCAGTGTGTCTCTGCTGGATTTAAGAAAAGCGTATCCGCGGATACATATTGACAAGGCATTGTGGCCTTATCAAACTATAATGCTTAAGGGTCAGAGGTACTGTCTCACATGGCTGGGTTTTGATTTAAATGTGGCTCTTGTTATGGTATCTATAATTGACTCTGTGATGTCACAAGACAGATCAATTAAAAATGCCACGTCAACATACATTGACAACATTTACATCAATGAATACTTGGTTCCTGCCGCGTGCATGAGAGAGCAGCTATCAGACTGGACTTCCAAGGATTCGGAGAAACTGGAAGACGGAACTAAGGCGCTGGGCTTGTAGGTCTACGAAGAAAACAGTACTGTCCAATGGAGGTGGAGCAGAGAAGTCCTGAATATTCCTCAAAAGATCACCCGCCAAAGCATGTTCTTCCAATGTGGAAGATTTGTGGGTCATTTTCCGGTTTATGGCTGGCTGAAAGTAGCAACTGCATTCATTAAACGACAGGCAATTACCACAGGATGAGATAACAAAGTTGAAGATGCTTCCCTCAGTGGTATGATAGCAGAAATGGTAGCCAGAGTATGTGAAACAGATCCTGTGGGAGGAAACTGGTGTGTAGATGGCCATGAGATGAAGGTATGGGTAGATGCAAGTTCTGTGGCCATGGGAGCTGGTAGTTAAATATAGATTGATGATGAACATGACACTGGTCAAATCCAATCTGAATCGAGCAGACCGCCTTACTAGAATGCCACAGAGATGATTCAAATTACACAGAGAAGAAACAGAGACCATGCAGTCGGTGTGCACTACTATGGAGAACAAGTTGGACACAAGTGAAATTGCTGATATCCACAGACAAACTAGGCACCCGTCCGGAAAAAGGACTGTGTTTTGTCAGATCAGTGAACCCTTCAGCATCAAAAGAAGTTGTAAAGTCAGTCATTAGGGAATGTGAGGCATACTAATCCATTGACTCGGCATCAATGCATCAGCAGAAAGGGAAGCTGGAGGTGAGAAAAAACTGGAGCAGCCTTGCGATGGACATTACCAACTAAGGCAGTAGATATTTTCTAACTCATTGATTGTGCTTCCTCCCGGTTCATATTATGACAACCACTGCATCGACAAGACTCTGCTTGTGTAATTTGCCAGTTGGAGTCAATTTTTTATGTGTGAGGTTTGTTAATCGAATTATTATGATACAGCTTTCACCTGTAAGCTGTTTAAGAAATTTTTACATGACTGGGGAGTACACTTGCAATTTTGATGTGCTTATGTGGCTAGCAAGTAGTGCTCTATCCCAGAAGCAGTCTATTGGTATAATGTCACATCTAAAGACACCTTCTCACCTGCCACAGCTCCAGCTGATGAACTTCATTGGTACCATATCCAAGTACGGGGCATTGATGTTGTGTGTCCCCCTCCCATTGAACCATATAATACTCGAGGAGCCTACAGAATGGAGTACATCATCTCGGTTAAAACCACACTAGAGGAGCCTGATGACTCCCCTGATGATGGATCATCTGAAGACAGAATGGCCTCGCAGAACAATTTCCTGAACACCAGCAGCCAGGACTGGATGATCCTTCTGATAGTTCATCTGAAGATGATGTTTATGTGATCCTCTTTGGAGAAGTACTCAGCACAAGAGGCCTGTCCCTGGCTATAGTCTTTGTGATCATGAGATCAGGGCGGAGTGTAGCAAAAGGCAAAATGAGTTACTTCATGATCCTAAGCGATCCCATTTGTATCTTGCCAATAAGAAAAAAATCTGCCTCCTTTCAAGACCTGAATTTATGTGAAAGCATATCTTGTGTTGACAAGAGTCAAGTCACGTATGTAAATTTCGACTCTCCTAGATATGTGCATAAATAGTGGGTTTACGAGGGGGAATGATGAGTTTTTTTCTCTGTTGGCTTGATGCTTTATAGACAGATGGAGGGACTGATGAAGGACTAGGTGATACAGAAAAAAAGAGGAAAAGAGGAGGTGTTAAAGAAAGATTAATCTGCTAAGTAAGCATTGGACTTGATTGTTGAACCCCCCCACACACACACACACACAGAATTTTTTTTGCTTCTGGAACCTTTCTTTTCAGGTATAGATGATAATAATTATATATGTATATAGCAGTTTTACAGCCTTTGACTCTGGCAATTCTCACCTTCAATATGAAAGAATCATTTCTCTGTCATTATAATTTACTGTGGCCCAAATCTTGACCTCCTACTCAGTGTAGGTGGCCACTTTAAGTGATTTATTTATTTAGCAGGATTTCCATATTACCAGTTGTTTATATTTGACTTAGGAATCAATTAAGCATTTTATTTTGTTTTTTTAAGAGTAGAAATATGGTCTCCATTTACTGAATATTTTTGAGGCATTGTACAAATGTGAAACCTTCTGTTAAACAACTGTTATGAATTGTTATAGTTATTACTATTCTTATTACTATATCATTGTATCTTCCATTTTCTTTTCTTTCACCAAACTGGAAAATGGAGAAAGTGCCAAAAATAACTTAATGATTTAAAAATACTCTTAGCCTTTTGGGGAAAGAAAAATGCATTAGGTTATAGTACTAATCAACAATGAAGAGTTTCCAAAATGATTTGTATTGTTCTGTTTATTTCTACTTTCTAAATGTATTGTACACTAGTAATAATTATGTATATATTTTTAACTGATGGACAATATATTTAGAGTGGAGAGACATCATTCAGAACAGTATTTCTCTGGAGACTGGCTTTATAATTTTGCTTTCAAAAACCCATACTTTAAAAATAACCTCAATTTCCAGATGCACTTTCTTAAAACTGGTTTCATTCATTGACTTGTATTATAACTTATGAAACACTGATATAAGTCATATAAATTTTTTTAACCTTGTCAGGTTAGTGGAAGGCTGACAGAAATTGCATCTTGCCCAAGGGTGACCTGAAAGTAAAAATATTGAAATTCCTGCTTCATATACCAAGTTGCTCTCTCATTCACTTGTATACTTTCTCTTGCTCACTTACTCACTATCTTTCTATCTGTCACTTTCTCACTCACTACCTTTCTCTTTTTGCTCATTCATTGTCTTTCTCTTTCTTGCTTACTCACTGACATTCTCTTTCCCATTTACATCTTTCTGTCTCTCATTTGCATTTTCTTTTTCTCATACTGTTTTTGCCTATCTCTCACTTGTTGTCTTTCACACTGTCTTACTTATCCACCCTGTCTGCTGGGGCTGTTGAATATGCTGAATGCACCTATGCAGAGATCAATCAGCGAGTCACATCAAGCCATAGTACCTGTATATTTAATCTGGACTATATTCTTGCAGCAAACTCCCAACTCTTTTTATCTTGAAGGTGCTATAAAGTGGCGGCTAAGGGTCAATTGTGTTGAGAGAATAAGACCTTGCCCACTGGTAAATTGTACAGCAATAAGTACTATCTCCTTAAAACCTGAAATTTTCATGGTCTTAGAATCTTATTCCTGACTCAAGTATACTGGTAGTGTATCCCTATCTCAGCCAAGGCGAATGAGTTTCTTTCTTGGTAAATTCCTAACAAAAGTTGGTTTCATGGTTGGTGGTAAAGTACAGGAGGAATAAAAATACAATTTTAAATCAAAAAACCTAAATAAAGTTTCTCTGTATTCTCAGAACGAAAAAGTCTTAACAGAATTTCCATGATATATAATGGTAGAATCTTTGGAGGGCACTCCTCTATCCAAACTGTCCTCTTTCCTAATTAAAAGTTATTTCTTTCAAAGAAAAAATCTCAAACCATTAATTATATATATAAGAAGTCGAGAATTTACTCAAAATGGAAACATTCCAATCTTATATGCATGATAGAGTCAACACCTCAAAGGGAGTTATAAGAAACAGAAAATTGTCTTTGGTTACACTAGAAGAGATAAGTACAGCCTTAGGAAATCAAAGGTCATCGACTACAAAAGGATAACTATTAGAAGAAGTGGTGAAAAAATAGAAATACACTCATACATTTTGACATCTAATTAACCGACAATACCCAAAGGAAGTGAAAATTGTATATTGCCAGAAAAGGGTAGAACAGTAAATCCCATATCCTTGAGGTGCTTTAAATCTCACAGGTATGGACACCAAAAGGAGAGCTGCAAAAGATGTCTGACATGTAGAAGGTGTGTCCAAAAAGACCCAAATCACATGGAAGAATATTGTCCAAACAAAACCAATGCTCAAACTGTCAAACTTGCATTTTCAATATCTTGTGGAATATAATAAAAAGAGAGGGGGAAATCATAGAGGTAAAGTACAGAAGGAATGTAACATTCTTTGAAGCTAGTCTAATTGTATATGAAAGAAAACACATACACCACTATAACACTGAGAATGAACCCAATTAGCAACAACAAACCACTAGTTAAATGCAAAACTCTCATTGAAAAACAGATACTACTGGGACTGAGTGATTGGCCCAAGTTCCAAGAACAGTTGGGGGAAACTGCACTCAGCTGAAATTAAACTAAAGAAACCCACAACTGATATTCATACTACTCCCTAAAGAGGACCCCAAAACTCTGACCAAAATAAATACATTAAAAAGAAAATTGCATAGATTTCCAATCTGCCTATCAACTTCTAAAATAGATAACTTCGGGAAAACCCATAATCAAATTCAGATGCAAACACCAAATCAAGCAATGAAAAAATAAAGCTTATAACTACACCTATCAATCTTAAACATTCCCCCTATCTAAAATGGATTATACCCACCATCATCTGGATGAGAATGATTGAAAGTATCAAACCTCTTAAGTCAATCCCTCAACATCAGAACAGATAGAAACCAAAAACAAATTCAACCCACTAAAAAGAATGGAAATAGAAGCAAACCAAAGAGAACTCACCAAAACCCATCATTAAAAACAAAATAATCATAACAAAACACATGACACAACCATCATACAATAGAACTGCTGAAGAATTCAAGCCAGTTACCAAGGACATCAACAACTTTTAACCAACTATAACCCAAAACTAGTATGCCTTGAAAAAACATTCCTCAAAGACATCAACCATCTCAACATCAAAACTACAAACAATACAATTACATAAATAAAGATGGAAACAGAGTCTCAGGAGATGTCTCAATCCTCATTCAGAAAGACCCTAACACCAAATCAACATTGATGCTGAACCTCAAGCAATTGCTCTCAAAGCGACACTACACAAACTAATAATCATCTGCTCCATTTACTTTCCACCACATGACCCCATAAATGAAACAAAAGTAAACAGACTAATTGAACAAATCCATAAATTCCACACATTTCAAAGTGACCTTAACAGTCACAATACAATATGGGGGTGCCAGAAAACCAATAAAAAAGCAAAGAACTTGAAAAAGTAATAATAATAAGCTTTGGATTTTAAACAATAAATCACTAACCTATCTCTATCTACAGGCTCCTACTCAGCTATAGACACAATCCTATGCCATCCCTTAAACTAAATGGACTATAAACAGAAGGTCCATTATGATCTTTGTGTTGTATTCTCACATAAGTAAATATGCTTATATACACATATACATACATATGCAGCATCATAATGACACACAAATAAATACAAGCAAAGACTTCTTTAGAAAAATATGTACCTCTCACTTTATTGTAAGGGTTTGAAAAGGGTTACTCAGGGTTTTACTGTGAGAGGGTGTTGGAGGCCGAACAGAACTGCAATATATTGAACCTCACTCTTATGGCCGGCAGCGTTGTGTCTTTCTCATTCTCCTGATGCTCAACTGGAGACCCGGGTGCTCAGCTTTCTGCTGAGTGCTGGTTTTCTCTACCACATCTTGTCACAAACGGGTCTCCAAATCTACTGGGGGCCCTGAGGGCCCCTTCGGCCGGGTGTGGCTTTCCCTACCACATATTATCACCAACGTCTCTGATCCCCAACTGTCTGACTTCCTGTCTTGACAGAGTTATATAATAGTTCAACGCCCACTCAATCGCCCACTCAATCTTGGGAATGGCATGTTTAATCGTCATCAAGTGGAAATAACTGTCATGCAGTTCACAGGTCACTCTCTTCCAGTGCATCAGTCTATGAGTGTATTATGGGATTTTTACCTTGTCCCATTTCATCAGCCAAATCCGCCCATGCGATCTCTTTCGATTACTGGCCATTGGAATGTGTCACTTCCTTCCGGCGCATCACTTTGGAATGGCATGTTTGGCTGGGTCGAAGGTCAAAATACAACATTTGTGGCAGCGACCACTTCTCTATTATATTCAAAAGTCCACAACCTGTTCATAATGAAAAACTGTGCTATTGGAAAATATCTACTATCATCGCCATACACAAACCACAGAAAAACAACTTGAATCCAGAAAACTACCATCCAACTGTACTAACAAGCTATCTTTGTTAGAGTATATGGTCAGCAAAAGGTTAGTTTGGTTTATTAAATCCAACAAACATATTAACAACTCCCAATGCAGCTTTAGAAGCTAAGATCTTCTATGGAACCCATGGTCAGATTAGAAACCTTTATAAGAGAGGCAAATATCCAAAAACAGCATGTCATAGCAGTTTTTTACCCTCAGAAGGCATACAAGATCACTACACAACCAGAGACTGAAAGGCAAATTACCCAATTTCATTGACAGTTTCCTCTGAAAGAGGAAATCCAAAGTCCAAATCTGATCAACCCTGACAGACTTTCATAATCAAGGAGAGGGAGTTCCTCAGAGAGTATACTATCAGTGACCCTCTTCAACCTAAAAATCAGCATCACCAAATGCCTGAATCCTGGAATTATTGACTATCTCTATGTTGATTACCTCTGTATCACCTTCAAATCCAAATACATGTACAGTGTCAACTGCAACAGTGCATCAAGAAAATAACTAATGATCAATCACACACAGCTTCAAGATCTCCAAAACTAAAACTTGATGTATGCATTTTTGCCAATCAAGAAAAATGCATAACAACCTACGACTAAAAGAGCAAAAATACCAGTTATCAGTATAATTTTTGACGAAAAACTAATTTTCATCCTCCACTTACCAAAAAGAAAAATGTAGCAAAGTATTAAAACTCCTCCATGTAATAACCCACACTGAGATGGGACACAGACCAGCAAACCTTTGTAAAACTTTATATAACTCTAATTCACTCAAAAATCAACTATAGTTACTTCATATATGGGCCAGCCAGGAAATCTTATCAGAAATCACTGAACACAATCCACTATGAAGGATTGAGACTCATCCTAGGTGCCTTCAGAACATCCCCAGTAGAGAGCCTATACACTGAGACTCATGAACCACTTCTACAACTCAAATTCCAAAACCTAAGCCTCCAATACTAAAGGGCCTAGTTGGCAGGGGTTGTAGAATACATTGACAGCATCTCTGCCATGGGGTAAGACTTTCTCTACTAGCATCCTCGATATGACACAAAACAATCTGATAGTGAGGCTCCGGTAAGGATGGAGCTTTGGAAAATTGCAGAGTACCCCTTTTATTGCCATCACTCTCAGGTCCACTCTGGCCCAGAGTGGTAGCACCTGATAAGGTCCTATATATAGGTCAAATAGAGTATTTGACATTTAAACTATACTTATGCTAAACTGAATTATTTGAAATAGAACTATTTTTACATTTAACTATGTATAAACAAAAAAAAACGTACTTATGCTAAACTGGATTGTTTAAAATAGAACTGTTTTTGACATTTAAACTGTGTACTTATGCTAAACTGAATTGTTTGAAAGAGAACTGTTTTTATATTTAACTGTGTGTAAAAATATTGTACTTATGCTGAACTGTTTGAAATAGAATTGTTTATATGTATAAAATGATTTAGCATTGAATAACCTACAATGGTTGATATGCCATAAAATCAAACCTGACCCAACCATCCAATATTAAAATAAAATCTCTCCCTACTAATCTGATTCATGATTGTATTTCCAACCCAAACAACAACCTTTATTTAACCAAAAAGAAGGAATGAAACCTTTTGGTCAACACTTGAAACCAATTCTGTGAAAAGCAGAAATCTTGCTCATAAACATCCATAATACCTTATAACTAATGTAACATAGCCATATACAGATATGCGAAACGTACATAGAATGTTCATAACATATATACATAGAACATAGGAATCCCGAAACACGAAAAACACGTAACGACTTCTTAGTTCAGGTACGAAACCTTTTATTACCTTTGAGTTAAAGGTTTCGACATAAGGAAGAGAGATGCACAATCTTTCTATGATGACTTTTCCATTTGCCTCCCATCACGTGCAGCGCCCGTAGCGCACCAATTCGTCTGGCCTCAGCGAGCCCCGAAAGTCGACCCTTCTCGTTTGGTGTCTAGTTCTCAACTCAACTGACTTTTTCAAAATCCCCCAAATCCTCCATGCACACTTCCGGTGCATGATGTCATTCACATCCACTGGTCAACCTTTCTATCAGGGATTTTTATTTTGATATCTATGAACGACCCATCCTCCCCGCGCACGTCAACACCTGTGCTCAAGTTTGCACCTATCTAACCCATGTGCTGAGCCGAAAGTTTCTCAGCCTAACTAAACCCAAAGACAAGATATATTAAACAAAATCCCTTGGCCATTATATTACTCTAAGCTTTCTCTCATCTGGTTATTTCAACCAACCAGTGGTAATCCTCAACTTAACCAAATTCACCAGAAAGAATGCTCACCTTTTAATCTATCAAGAAAAACTCTCCAACATCCAAGAAAAAATCTTAACTATCCCCACATTTAAACAGGTGGCTTCAAAAACAGTTACAGAACAGGTTGCGGAGCAGTTTTCAACAATAAAACTATCAAGAAATGCCATCCAAAGTAAGTCTCCATATTTACTAACAGAACCTGTGCTATAGAACAGGCACACAATATTGTCTCGACAAGCAACTCTCAAATCATCAAAGATCAACAAACTAAACTCCATAAGCAATACCAAAAAAGTGTTATTCTGTTGGATTCTGAGCCATATAGGAATTTAGGGAAACAATAAAGCTGACATGGTACCCAAGAAAAATTCCAAACTACCATACACTGACCAAAAATCTAAAAGCAGCCAAATACTGACAAAGAAATGGCAACAGATATAGTATAAAAATACCCATGTCAAGCTTTACCAAATACAACCCATTTTAAAAGAAAGAAAATCAAATCCTTGGAAGACTACAAGAAACTCCCTAACTTGACTTTGCATAAACCACACTGAATTAACTCCATACTAAAACAGGACCTCCACCAAAATGCTGATGTGGAATGCCATACACTGTAAAACATATTGATGGAATATAGAAATATCACCCATACTCAAACAGATTTATTCAACATAAAAGAACTATATGAAAGAACAGATCCTAATAATATAATCAACTTCCTGAAAAAAATCAGCCTCCAATCAAGGATATAGGTCCATAAACCTCACCTACAAAAAATTCCTAGACACATTTTTGGCTATACAGATCTTTTGCAGAAAACTACTGAAACCTTACAACTATACCAGAAACAACAGAAGTGAAACCAAAAATGATATACAAATACCTGCACAAATAACTATATTCAACAAGGAAGAACAAAATCATCTTCTGCATGAAATAACCCAAGAATTGAAATGCTGTAAAATCCAACCAACCACACACTCACTGTCTTTGTCTTTCTTGCTCATTGACTGTCTTGCTCACTCCTTGTCTTTCTCGATCACTTACTCATTCTCTCTCTTTCTCACTGTCTTACACTCACTCATCTCTTTCTCTCATATTTTCTACATTCTCTCTTACACCCTCTCTATTTCTTACCCTCACAATTCTGAAGGCCAATGCACTTCAGAGTTGGGTATGTGCTTGTTGTTATGGTTATTTTCTAGTTACACTTACTTCCATTCGGATACCTGCCTTCATTTAAACTGTTTTCTGAATTACTCAACCAGATTTTAGTTTTTAATTCTAAAACATAAACTAATATTTTCTTTAACCTTAATTTAAATACAGTATTCTTATTTCTTATTTTTTATGGTAAAGACCCAGTTTATTTTTTTATTATTTGTTTTTAACAGGTTTCTTACTGAAATCTTTAATGAATGCATGTCATATGGGGAATTTTGTACGATGATTAGAAGTGTTACATTTACTATAGGTGTATGCAGGTAGATATAGGTTTATTGATAAATAAATAATCAATTAACCAGGGCAAAAATACACCTGAGGTTTGAGGTTTGAGCCTTTGGCCCTAAGCTGCCCACCTGGTTGTCAATGACAACCTTAACTGATGCACTACTAGACTAGCGTTAGCCCTTTAACTGCTCTGCTAAGTAATTGCTTTCTTGCTGACAAACAGGAAATGACTGTTAGTTTAAAGGTGCTTTGGGGTGAGAGGGAAACCACTTTAGTGGTGGGGAGTGAATTATTTCCCTCTTTTCCGTTTCCAACTTTTTTTATTTCCTTTAAAGAAAAATAGAGAAAATAATGATGTGTCTCTTTGAAAGTATTTAAGGAAATGTTGATTTTGTAGGTTCAGTATGTTCCTGTATTTAAAGCATGTTTTCAATACTAACAAACCCTGCTCCCCATAACTCACTGGATCCTATTCATCTTTTCTTTGCCTTTATGAAGCCTCATATACTCAGACAGCCCTTCTACCTTATCTACTGTCAGTTTTTATTCTTAAGACAAAAAGAATTGTGAGAAAGAAAGCAGAAAATTATAATTAGAGATGAAGGAATTGAAGAGAGAGAGAGAGAGAGTTTCTAAGGAAAGGTGGAAGATAGCGGTTGAGAGAGATAGGATATGTTAAAGGAAGTAGATGAATGATAGAAAAACAAAAAGAAAAGGATGAAAGAAGCTAAGAGAGAGAAGAAAGAACAATGCCTTTCTGTTTAAATCTGGCTCTAATTTTATTCCTTGTTTTCTATCTTGTTTTAATAGGGCTAAGAGTTGGTGCTCTATCCCAGGCCAAAGGGAGGATTTTAAATGCTGAATTTCAGGGCTAATAAGCCTTACACACTTAGAAGATTGATGTAGCACAACCTTCTGACTAGCTATTTCTTTTCATATTGACTCCTTGTGTCATACCAATCTATACTAGATAAATATTGTTACTCATGCATATATATATATATATGTGAGCAAAAATCAATCTTCTAAAAAGGTTAAAGAAATCAATGCCAACCAGCAGAGCAATATAAAAACAATTCTCATCTTTGGCTTATTTCATTACTTGTAGTTTCATGTTTTTTATTTATTTATTTTTTTTGTGGTTGGGTATTTAAATTGAAAAGAGAAAACACAGTCAACAGATGGCAGTTTTTTGGGGTTTTTTAATTTAAATATAAAGATTGTTTTCTCTTTCAATTTCAAAAAACACATTAAACTACTAGTAATAAGATGAACAAAAGGTGAGGATTGTTTTAGTTTATATATATATATATCAGTGGCGACTCTAGCCTATTTTTGCTCTGTCAACTTCAGTTCCCAACCCGTGGTCCGTGGACCCAAAGTAAGTCATCATAGTTGCTATTGCGTGATTCTCCATTGTATAGCACAGATTGACAAACGTACCTTGCATGGTGTTTTTTTGTAAACAATCAAGATACTATATAATTTGTAGTCTTGTTAATACAGTAGATAAGTTTTTTTTTTTCTTTTCTAAAGTATAGAAGAAAAGAGAAGATGTTCATTACTATGATGAGAAAAATATGTTTATTAGAATAAAGAAACTGATGACAATATACACAGACACAGCTAGTAGTTTCAATTTCACTTAAAATAAAGATTATTTGTTGAAAATGTATTCAAATAAACAAATTTTAGTAACAGAATGTAATATATGCAACATTCATTAAAGAAATAGACATCTGTTAGTGAAAAAACGAATTAAAACACGCCGTTTAACCAACATTTACCATAGCGATGATAATGACGTCGGCGATGGCTATAATCTGCTATCCCCCCCTTCTCTCTCTCTCTCTCTCCCTCTTCCCAAGACAGCTGTCAGCAGTCACAATGTGCTAATATTTTTGAGCACGGTGTTTTGAGTTGCTCTTGCTATTGGCTATAGCCAAAAGCGGATTTCTCTAACATTACTGTTATTATAAGGGTCTAGTGCCAGGCACGGATTGCGCGTTCAACATTATAGCTGATTTTATGGAATGTTCAATGAATCTGACGGTGGCCGGACAAAGACCATCCGTTCAAAACAGCATTGTTGTATTATTCCCAGATATATTTATGAACTTTTGGCTACTTAGTTATCGAAACTTGAATAGATACGTAATTTAATTGAGATCAGACTAAGTATGTTTGCTTGAAATTAATGGATGATTTTTAATCCATTTTGAATAACATTGACCGAGTTATTGGTCGTGCCGGGCATGAGTAGCACTAGTCCCGTCTCCGCCCCTGATATATATATAGTATAATAAAAATGTTACTTTTTCTAGAAAATACCCTTGAAAATGACTAACGATGGTGGGAACCACTGCAAGAAAATTATGGACTATTTTATAAAAAAAAAGGGAACCAGACAAATCTTGTAGAATAACAACGAAGAAATGTTAAAAATAACCTTGCCTACTAAAGAGAAAAAATGCTGCCTTAAATATTATCATTATTATGTTATGCCACAAGCACAGATTTCTCTGACACCCTCTCCATTCATCTCTATCGTCCATGTGAAGGAGTCCACCGGAGAACGTCGCTTATGAGCTTGCTCTTCTTTAGCAGTGTCCTGCATGTCTTCTTCATCTGATTTGAATGGTTTTAGAAATGGGAGGTAGGTGGCTGTTCTGCTGCTATTTTGTGGGATGTTGCTTCCAGGATTTTTTCAGTATGGCTCATAACATACGTGTGCAATTGCCATCAATCTTTTTCTCCATCTGCTTAGTCAGCATACCTGTGGTGCATCCATATTGTGGTATGGACACAAAAAATACAAAAGTAAAAGTTTCCTCACCAGAAAAGGACACAGACTTCTTTGACATTGTTGCAGGTGTTCTGCAAGGTGATACTTTAGCTCCATACTTGTTCATAATCTGCCTAAACTACATGCTTTGAACATCGATAGATTTAATGAAAGAAAATGGCTTTACACTAGCAAGAAGCAGACAATACCTCTACCTAAATATAGCTTTATATATATATATGTGTGTGTGTGGAGAGAGAGAGAGAGAAAAAGATTACCTGTCAAATAAAGAATTCAACAGCAAAGTTTAAAGAATTTTTTTTTTTTCTAATGATACTTGTGATATTGACTGCAGACATCAGAGAATGACTTTTTCAGATACAAAAGTTGTTACCTACCACAAAATCTTCTGTTAAAAGTAATGTGCCTATAATCATGCTATTATCTACCTTCTTCCACTGCATAAATCTTCCACTATTCAATGCCTAAATTCATTTTCTTTCTAATGTTACTGTTGTGGAGTAGCTGGAACCACCCACAAGATTGACTAGTCTTATGACTAACCTTGTTAAAAACAAGAATTTTAATTGTTCAGTAATTCTTGTTTATGAAAAAAAAACAGTAGGAAATTATTGGGTCAATTGAATTTTGTCTCTATAAAGAAACATGGAGGATTTTATAAAGGCAATAATGGAATTCATGAAAATCCAAAATGAAAATTTAGAAAAGCAGTGACAATTGAACCAAGATCGCTATGAAAAACAAAATGAACTGTTGAAAAAACTGTTTGAACTATTAGTGTTGAAAAAAGAGCACATTCTTTATTGCAGGACTCAGTAATAAATTCATTCGGCAAATTTAAGTACAGTCCTGAGGAAGAGGTAACTTTTGCGGCAAATTTTTTGCCATTATAAAGAAATTTTACAAAAAGATTGCACGACATGGCCCGATGAAAAGAAAATACATTTGTTGCTCAGGAAATTCGGTGAAAGCAAACACAAAAAGTATGCTAACTACATACTTCCAAGAAATCCTAGAGAGATTACGTATGAGGAGACTATGTTGATTCTGAAAAATATTGGAAAAGGGGAGGAGAAAAGTTCTCTATTCCACACAAGATGGCAGGGCTTAAACCTGACAAAAATGTGGGGAGGATTACTTTATTTTTGGTGGAATTGTCAATAGATAGTGTGAAAGGATCAAATTAAAAGAACTTACTCCCAATATGTTTGAATACTTGATTTTTTTATAAGGACTGACAACGCCAGAAGATGGCAAAATATAAACCAGAATTTTGTCTAAATTCAAACAAAATCCTAAAATCATTTTGCAATGGTCACAGAAGAATGGAAAATCTTCAACACGATATGGTGAGTATTGAAGAACGTGACATGTCAAAAATAAATACAGTTAAACAAAAACAACATAAAGAAAAATTTGCCTGTAAAATAAATCTTTATGTTAATGGACAGATTCTTTATCATAAGGAATGTTCATTTAGAAAGAAAGAATGTTCTAGTTGTGGCCAAAAAGGCCGCAAGCATACACATTACAGAAAGCAAAAAATAAAAAGGGGGTGCAAAAAGGGAAAATACTAAAATAGAAAAACACAGAAATAAAAATGAAAAGAAAGAGATTAAGTTCCTATTGGATACCAGTTCAGATGTGACATTGATAGATGAACAAACTTTGAAAAAAATTGGCAGACCAACTCTGTTATAGACGAAAAAAAACTGCATATGACATTATAGGAAATAGATTTAAATTTGTAGGTGAATGTTATACAAATGTAACATTTATAGGAAAAACTTGAAAATTAAAAGGATTCATTATGAATAGAACCCAGAACCTGTTTGATATGGATTGGATTGAGTCATTCGACCTATTGAACCAACCAATTAATTTGTTCTGCTATAGTGTCAGTATTAATTGTTAGAATTAATACTGACACTATAGCAGAACAAATTAATTGGTGTGGAAAAATTTTTTAAAGAATTAATGATAAAATTTCCCAATGTGACATTCAAAATTAAAGAGAATGTGATGCATATTTTTAGCCCGAAAAGAAAAGTACCTTTTGCAGCTGAAGTCTCCATCAGGAAAGAATTAGACCATTTAGAACAAATTGGTGTGTTAAACAAAATAGAGGATAGTGAGTGGGCAAGTCCTCTTGTTTGCATGAAAAAGAAAAATAATAAAATTAGGGCCTGTGCAGATTTTTCTATGGGATTGAATGCTTGTTTGGAAATATACAATTACCCTTTGCTAGAAGACATATTTCCGAAATTTTGTGGTGGCAAAGTATTTTCAAAACTTGTTTGAAGCATATCTCTTGACTCCTGTCGATGAATAATGTGTAAACTATAAAAATGCATAAAAGGTCTGTATAGATTCAACAGACTGCCATTAGGAATAAAGGCAGCACCAGGCATTTTTCAGCAAAACATGGATACATTATTGAATGATGCTGATTTCACAGTAGCCTACCTTCATGACGTCTTAATTAAGAGTGAAAGCCAAAGAAGTTTTTGAAAAAAATAAAGCAATATGGCTTGAAACTTAGTTTGGATAAATGTGAATTTTTTAATCTAAAATCAAGAATTTGAGACAGATGATAGATACAAAAGGCCAAAAGTCAGACCCATTGAGTTCGAGTGGTATGAAGGACATGCCTGCCTTAACAAATCTGTCAACTCTAGAAGCATTCTTGGCATGAGCAAATTACTACAGTAATTTTATCCCAAATATACATGTATTAAGAGCTCCTCTAACCAAATTATTGAAAAAATATTCAAAATGAACTGGAGCCCCAAATGTCAGAGTGCTTTTGAGAAAATGAAAAATATCAACATCAGACTTGAATTTGATGCATTAAGATCCAAAGAAGGATATTATTGTTGCAAGTGATACAAATAATTTGGGTTTAGGAGCCATAATATTGTTAAAAAAAGCAATGGCCAAGTAAACGCAATTGCATATATGTCAAGAACCTTACTGCCTGCTGAAAAAGAGTACAGCCAAATTGAAAAAGAGGCTTTAGTAATAATTTTTGCGGTAAAAAAGATCTATAGATTCATTCATGGAAAAATCTTTACACTCCAAATGGACCACCAACCATTACTGTCTATTTTTGGTTCCAAAAAAGGGATTCCTACATATATTGTAATTCAACAGCAGATTTGGGGAACAATATTGTTAAATTATAATTTTAAGATGTAGTTCTTCTCATCAAAGAAGTTAAGTTTTGCGGATGGGTTATCCAGGTTTATCCCTAAGCCATGTGAACTATTAGACGAAACTGTGATAGAAATAAAAATATAAATAAAAAATAGACAACTATATCACAGGGAAAAGAAACAAATTATTGACCAATAGTAAAAAAAGATTGATAATGAAATGATTTTTTTCCATCTGTGATGGAATTTTGATGTCGGGCAAATGGGTGCTGATACCAGGAATGCTAAAAAAAAATAAAAGAATGTTAAGACTTCCATACCAATCATCCCAGTATAGCAAGGATGTAAGCTTTAATGAGAAACAATGTTTTTTGGCCAAATATGGACAAAGAAATAAAAGAAAATGTAAAATCCTGCTGAGGTTGTGCAATAACAGCAAAGGCACCCCTAATGAAATATACCCTGTAATATTAAGTATGGGTTAGTGGAATGTTGAGTATAACGAGGAAGGCACGAGATAGGTTCTTACTTGTAATTTTATTAGGCGGTGAATATGATACAGGTTTAATGCAAGGGAGGCAACTCTTATACTCTTGTTAAATAAAACTTGTTCTTTTTTTTTATTTATTTATTTATTTATTCTATTTTTTTTTTTATATATAATGAAGTCCTTATATTTTGCTGGGGGGGTTTCTTGTTCTCACAGGCTGGTTTGTTGGTGTTGGTGGTTGCTCTTGTATTTTGTTGGGTGATGTCTGCTGTTGCATGGGCTGGGAGTGTTGTGTTATTGTATTGGTGTTATCTATTTCTGTGGGGTCATTGCTCTGTTCGGATGGTGATGTTGGCTCATCCCGACTACTCCTCTGGGCTGGTAGATTGAGGGTTACTCTTCTCAGTGGACTAAATATCTCTTGTAAGTGTCTTCTGTTGCGTCTGAAGAGTTTTCCATCGCTTTGCATTTTGACGATGTAGCTACGCAGTTCAGTACATTTGTCTACCACCATCGCTGTCTACCACGTATCATTTTCCTGAAGGATAGACACTTTGCTACCTATCATCAATTCGGGAAGGTCTTTTGCATTTCTGTTGAAATATTGTTGTTGCTTCTTACTTTTGGTGCTCATCCATTCATGGATTTGGTTGTCTCTTACTGTGTTTTTATCCAACAAGGTTGGGATCATTGTTCTTATTTTCTTGTTGTATAGGATCTTGGCTGGTGATGGCAAGTGATTATCAAGCAGAGTTGTTCTTAGGCATAGGAGAGCCATTTGGTAATCCATTTTTGACTGTTTCGCCTTTTTTAATGTATTTTTTTATTGTTTGGACTATTCATTCAATGAATCCATTTGACTGTGGGTACCTCGGGCTTGATGTGATAAGTGTGAATTCCCATTCTATCGCGAAATTATGGAACTCATTTGATACGAAGTACTTGGCATTATCTGTATTTAGATGCTCTGGTATACCATGTACAGCGAAGATTGCTTTCAAGTATTCGATACAGCTTGTACTCGTGATACTCTTCATTGTCTTTACGAATGGCATTTTGCTGTATTGATCAGCAATGAGTAAAATTTGTTGGCTATTAAATTCAAAGATGTCAGCTGCAATATTCTGAAATGGCCTGGTTGAGTGTTCTTTAATAATCATAGATTCTTTAGTATTCTTTCTTTGGTGTTCCCTGCATATTTCACATAACCTTACCATCATTTCTATGTCTTTGTTTATTCCTCTCGAATAAATGCTATTTCTTGCTTTTAGCTGACATTTTTCTATCCTTTGGTGTGCATCATGAATTCTTTTAAGGACTGTGTTTTGTAAACTTTTTGGTATGACTATACATTCACCTTTAGTCACTAATCCATTTTGTACTGATAAACAATCTTTCATTGACCAGTAAAGTTTAGGTGTATCCTTTACATCCTCCGGCCATCCATTTACTATTACTTGTTTTAGTATTTTCAATTCTTCATCTTCTTCTGTAGCTTCTTGTAGTTCTATTTTTCTGTACTGTTA
The DNA here is from genome assembly GCA_963585895.1 of Sepioteuthis lessoniana. NCBI lineage: Eukaryota > Metazoa > Mollusca > Cephalopoda > Myopsida > Loliginidae > Sepioteuthis > Sepioteuthis lessoniana. The sequence continues at coordinate 41,865,129 of OY757927.1, forward strand.
TGTCAAGTTCAATTTCTTCACCTTGTGTTGGCTGTGTTCTCGACAAATAATCTGGTATTCTCATCTCTTTACCTGGTTTGTATAAGATCTGGGCATCATATGGTTGTAATCTTAATAGCTTTCTTTGCAGTCTTGGGGGTGCTTATGCAATGTTTTTATTTTGTATGTTTTCTAGTGGTTTGTGATCTGATTCTATTTGGAATTATTTTCCATATACATATGTATGAAATCTTTCACAATCAAATACCACTGCTTGTAGCTTTCTTTCAATATTTGCATATCGTGATTCATTGTCAGTCAATCTTTTCCTGGCGAACACAACAATTTTGTTACCGTTGATTAACGTTGCACCTAGTCCTGACATGCTTGCATCTACCTGAATCGTTGTTTTTGCATTTGGCTTGAAGTAGGCTAGACATATATTTTCATGGATAAGGTCTTTCAAATTTTGGAAAGCTTTATTGAAGGTTTCGTTCCATTGGTATTCAGTGTCCTTCTTGAGTAATGACCCTAGTGGGGCTGTTATGGAACTGAGTTTTGGTATGAAAGGGCTTAGGTATTGGATCATACCTAAGAATTGTTGTAGTTCTTCTCGGTTGGCGGGTATCGGCTTTGATTTAATTTTGTCACATTTTTCTGGGTCTGGGTGTGAACCATTTTCATCCCAAATAAGACCATAGAATTTTATCTGTTTTTGTCTTATTTTGCATTTTTCTTTATTAAAAGCAAGTCCATACTTTCGGGCTGTATCCATTGTCTTTCTCAGTCTTCTATCATGCTCTTCAATTGTTTTGCCGTATATGCAGACATCATCAGATATTCCGATGGCTCCATCACAATCTTCCAGGATTTGATCCATTTTTTGTTGGTATATGTCCTGTGACATCTTAAATATCTGTATCTATCAAACGGAGTATTAAAACGTGAGCAGACTCGATTCTTCATCTAAATGTATAGCGCAGTAGTATCCATATTTTTCATCTAGTTTTGTGAAGTGTTTAGCACCTGCCAGTTTATGGGAAATTTCTTCCAGAGTTAGGGTTGTGTGATGTGTTCTTTTGATGTATTGTTTTCGGGTCTAAGCATATTCGTAATGCACTATTTTTTTTCCTGCTACATGCAATTGCATTCACCCAGTCTGTTAGTTCATTTACCTTCTTTATCCCACCTATGTCTTCCATTTTTTTCAAGTTCTCTCTTTAATTCTTCTCTAATGTGAACAGGATATTTTCTTGGAGGTTGGATGACTGGTGTTGCATTATCAACAATGTGTATTTTTTGTTTCCCTGGGAAGCTTCCAATACTTTGAAATCTGTCCGGGTATTCATTTGCCAGTCTTCTATATTTTTATTTCTCTTTTTGTATCGACTGTTGTTATACTACAATTGATCTGCACCAATCCCAGCTGTATGGATGGTCTTAAACTCAATATTGCTGTGTCATTTTCACATATAAAGAATTTTGCCTTTATAATAGGTGAATTTTTGTGTTTGATTTCCAGTATTATAGAGCCATATTGTTGTATTTTGGTACCATTTACTGCCCATAGAGTGGTTATCTCCCTTTTTATATTGCTCGGTATTCCTATGCTCTCATAGTTGTTTTGGGGGTACATTTTTTTCGAAATCCTGTACGGTATTATATTTCCGTTTGCCTCAGTGTCCACTTTCATTTTTATTTTATATTCTCTTTTTTCTGCATCCTTGCAGTCTATATTGGCGAATATCTCTTCTTTCTTGTCACCATTCTCTTTAATTATGGTGTATAGGCATAAATCATCCTCTTGGTTATGTTCACTTTCTGTTTTATAAGTGGCATTCACATTTCTCCTAGCGATATTCTGCTTTCTGTGTCTGTTGTGTGGGCTTTGACTTCTGTTTCTATGTCTCATTTTATTTGGACTGAATTTACTATTTTGTCGCGTATACATTTTTGTGAGTCAGTAGTTTTCAAAATGATGTAGTCCATGGCATCTTTTACATTCTTTGTTGAAGGCATAACAGTCTCCTTTTCTTTTTCCGTGATTTCTTCCACATCTTGTGCACGGTTTGGTCCTTCTCATTTCTATTTCGTGGTATACTCCCGCTTTCATTTCGCTTGCGTCCTTATAGCGCGTATTATTTTTGGTTGTAGCTTCGTATGCTCTTATGTTTTCGATAGCTATCTCTAGTGTGAGGTTAGCTTTGCTTATTAAATTTCTCCTTTCGTCTGAACATTTTAGTCCTTTTATAATTTGTTCTAGGAGTCTTTCATCCTTGTTAGTACCGAACTCACATCTACCTGCTTTCGTTTGCAGTCTGACTAAATATTTGTCAATTGTTTTGTCATTCTGTTCGAATGAAGTGAACTCCAAACGTTCAACCCATTTATTTGGTTTTTGAATCATTTGTGTTTCAAAAACTTTGAATACATTTTTTGAATTTTCTTTTTGCTCAGTCATGAGTTGAGCATTTTTAATAACTTCGCGACCCTTTGGTCCCGTGCTTATTAATATGTTGTTGTGTTTCAATTTTTCCTCCACATTATGAATTACAAAGTAGGATGACATAAAGTCAACCCATTCGCTGAAGGCTTCATGTTTGTTTTCATTCGTCCAGTCTAACATTGGTAATGAAATATTTGAAGTCGCCATATTTTTTTTTTTTTTAAATAAAAATTTATCGTGATGTACTCACTTTTTTCATAGATTTATGTCCAATATTCTTTCTTCTTGAGGTTGTTGTCTTTTGTTGTTTTTTGGAGAGGGAGGGGGTTCTGCTGCCACCATGTAATATTAAGTATGGGTTAGTGGAACGTTGAGTATAATGAGGAAGGCACGAGATAGGTTCTTACTTGTAATTTTATTAGGTGGTGAATAATATGATACAGGTTTAATGCAAGGGAGGTAACTCTTATACGTTAAAGAGCTCTACCTTGTCACATACCCCTTGACCAAAGACATGTCACCTTGGTCAAGACTACACATGGATTTTGCAGGTTCACTGAAGAGACAATATTATTGGAAAATAGTTGACAGTTTCTCAAAATGACCATAGGTGATAAAATGTAAAACCCTACGGGCAGTAACACAATTAGATTTTTGTATGAACTCTTCACTAGATTTGGTATTCCTGATACAATTGTGTCAGATAATGGAACACAATCCATGGCAAAAATGTTCAAAGATTTTTTTGTGCTGCCTTTTTTGATTATACACTTTTGATTATAACTACTGCACACCATAGCATCTGCGATCTAATGGACAGGCAGAAAGATCTCTAAACACTTTCAAGTGAGCATTAAAAAAGTCCTATGGAAACAAATTCATTGACAATATCCTACAGTTTTTAAGGGTATACCATGTGACACTAAACCCAAGTACTAATTCAGGATTGTCACTAGTGGAGTTAATGTTCATGAGAAAAAAATAAAAAACCAATAAAGAAAAAAAACAGATGCTAAATCTTATATTCCAGGAGAAAACATCTTTCTTTAAGAGTACAGAAACAGGGAAGAAATCTGAAAGGCTGATGTCATTGATAAATGTATTGGGAGATTAATGTATATAATTAAAGACCCAAAAAAGACTATTTAGAGACATTACAACCAAAATTAGGAAAAGGTACTCGGAAGATATAAATAACCAAAAGGAAGAACTGATGAAGGTTATTTATAAGTTATTTGATGTACTGATGCCTTAAGTAGCCCCTGAGGAGAAACATTCAAGTAAATGGAAAAGGAGATTTTCAGGGACTATGGAGATAAACCCCTAAAAGAAAAAATACTAGAGGAAGTAGTCAATGCAAAAAAGGGAGATGTGGAGTAGGTGGAATCCTCCTACAAGATAGATTAGTCTATAGACTGTCTGTAAACAAATACAACTAGGTTATTAATATTATTATACTAAATACCTCTTATTTTACATGTGGATCAACCACAAGTTACTTTACTCACTATTATTAATTTTGTTGTGAGGAAACAGATCTTTTACTTTTTATATCAGGGACATATAAGCATAGTGTATATGTATGTATGGAAATGAATGATGGTGTTAACAATTGGATGGCTTTAAAAGGATGTGTGATGAAAAAGAAAAGGATTTCTACATAATAAAACCAAATGAAACCATTATTTTTTTTATTGCCATTATAAACTGTAGCTATTGGTGCTTGTGGGGTCATATGTTAAGAGGCAAGAATCTAATTTTTTTTATGTCTTTCTTCTTAGGTGGTCAAGGTTGAAAAATCCCATCCTTTGACTTAAAGCTGGAAACCTATATATTCATAGTTAGTAGGCGCAATGGCAGGTCCATTTCAGAAGTTATAATTAGTAGCAGTTGACAATGATAGATAGCTGGCCTGTTGAAGTCTTTTTCCTTACCCTATCATTGGGTCCACATTACAATAGTTCTTCATATCAGAAAAGGAAAAGACAGACACTTGGTAACAAAAAGAAAATCCAACTTACATTTCTTTCTGATGTTATCTCCCTCAAATCTGTTGGAAGAGTATTGAAATACAGAAATTGTCTATGGAGGAAGTCATCTATAAACTCTAACCTGTCAGTCAGGACTTAGAATATACTGACTGTATCCCTTACAGAGAAGTAATACTCTCTCCATCTCCCCAAAAAAGGGGTGTCTTGAGTATGACACTAATCTGCACCTGATATTGAGGTTACATTTCTGGAGCTCTGGGAAATGTGGAATCACTCTTTCATTGCCATTACTCCAAGATCCACTCTGTTAGGGTCCAATCTATGGGTTAAATAGATCTGTTTGATAATAATTTGTAACAGATAAGAATATTTGACACCATATAATGATAAAGTATTTATATTAAGAATACAGTAGTGTCCAAAACTAAGGGACAAAATTTTAAAACCTAATATTTGTTAGAAATAACAACTGTGAAAGGCTGAAATTTTGACAACTGGTAGTCGTTATCATCCATAATAACATACTAAAATTTGAATCATTTGCAAAGGATAGAAAAAGAATTATAACAATTATTTATTTTCAAAATAGGATCGTCCAAAAGTAAAGGACAAAATTGAGAAAAACAATGTAAACAGTATGCTATTTTCAAATTTTTTGATTTCCTCTAAAGAATAAGTCTTACTTAGTCATTTGTAAACATTGCATCAGCCGGTACCATGACGAAACACCAAAAACTTGATTACTCTGTGAGACAAGCTATTGTGAAGCTACACAAGGAAAAGCACACAATTAGAGAGTTTTCAGAGAAAGTGAAACATTCCAAGAGTGTTGTAGACAGGGTTGTTAAATCCTACAATGATACTGGCAAAATAGTGCTTTTAAAACTGGCAGACCCCACAAAACTTTGGCAAGAGAAGATCGAATAATGCAGCGTATGTCATTAAAGGACCGTTTTAAGTCTTGCACAGAAATTAAAAGGGTTATGAATAGTACCTCATGTGTTAATGTGTCAAGACAGACTGTTTCTAGATGACTGCAAGAAATAGGGCTGTTTAATCGAACCCCTAGGAAGAAACCACTTGTTAGTTTGAAGAATAAGAAGAAGAGATTAGAGTTTGCAAACAGGTATGTAATTTGGACATATGAAAATTGGGCAAAAGTATTTTTCAGTGATGAAAGCAAGTTTAATTTATTTGGAAATGATGGAAAAAAAAATGTCAAGAGACATATTGGTGAAAGATTAAGTGCAAAGTGTACTAAGAAAATTGTCAAGTTTGGGGGCAGAAGCGTCATGGTATTTGGAATGTTTTCTTGCCAAGGTACAACACCTCTTGTCTGGTTACAAACTCGTGTAAACGCGCAGATCTATAAAAACATTGTTCAAGATCATATTGTGCCAATCATACAGAATTCAGGTTTCGATAGGGCTACCTCTATGCAAGATAATGCCCCATGTCACAAGGCAAAGATGGTAATGAGTTACCTTAGCAAGTAAGATTTCGAAATTATGGATTGGCCACCGCAAAGTCCTGACTTAAATCCAATAGAAAATCTTTGGAAGACCTTAGGAGTGAAAGTTATGGAAAGAAATCCCACTAACACAGAGGATTTGTGGGTGAAGCTTCAAGAAGAATGGTCTAAAATTAGTATCGAGGATTGTCAAGAACTGATTTGTTCTTGTAGTCGAAGATGTGCAGCTGTCATTGAGAGCAAGGGCTCATTTACTAAATATTGATTGTACATGTATTTTTATTGTTTTTTGGCTGTTTACATTGTTTTTCTCAATTTTGTCCCTTACTTTTGGACGATCCTATTTTGAAAATAAATAAATAATTGTTATAATTCTTTTTCTATCCTTTGCAAATGATTCAAATTTTAGTATGTTATTATGGATGATAACGACTACCAGTTGTCAAAATTTCAGCTTTTCACAGTTGTTATTTCTAACAAATATTAGGTTTTAAAATTTTGTCCCTTAGTTTTGGACGCTACTGTAGTTACTGAAGTTATAATTGTTTATTAAGGATTATTATTTGTAGTTATTTGAAACCATATAAATTAGTGTTAGGAATACTTCATATATAATTATGTGTAAAAAACATTTTAGAAACAAATAAATGGGAATATATAAGTACAATGAGTGCGATTTCTTTACCTCTAAGCATGATAACATTAGATTAAAATCAATCAATCATTTATAAACCAACAACTCCCACCTCTCCAAATGGTGGGGGCAGTTTTGCTTAGTCCTGAAATTTGATTCTTGACTTGTCACTGTCTCAATAACTAACTGACTCTTTTTAAAAAATCTTCAAGTCACAAATTTAACTGCCTCTTGCCCACCGAAAGAAAGTTTATATAATTGACCTTTTGCTGTTGGTCACATAGCTGAGTGCCAGGGTTGCTGGTGAGTGAAGGCAGACACTGCATTACATTATGAGTAATTCTGAACACCTCCATCTGAAAGAAAATCACAAATTGATTTTATTTTGCTTGAGTTGAAGCAGTGCATATATAAACCTTAGGCAAGTTTTTTAATAGCACTCTTTTCTTAGTTTTTATGCATAAAGTAATCAATGACACAGTTGGCACACGTTCAATGTCTAGGTGTTGCAACGTTGGTTTTTGGCAAATCCTCTCTTGATCTTCTCAAACATTGGTTATTGTTTGTAATTGATTGGCAGAGGATCAAGTCCTGCATATGTAGATCTTGGGCAAGTTTTCATTAGCCTCATATAGCACTTACTTTTCTATATTGGTCACATCTCTGTACACTCTTTGGCACCAGTCCATGTTTTCATGGGAACATCTTCAGAAGGTTACTTTCCATTATTTTTAAAGAATACAGTTTTTAAAAACAGGACACCAAATTTATGTTTGAAATATTATGAGGTTGTTGCATGTGACAATTTTTTTTTCTATTTCTGAAAGAAGCACATGCTATAAACATTCAAGAAGAGAAGTTAGAAGTTCATTGCTGATTATAGAACTGATCTCTTTCCAGAAGAGTCAATCAACAGTCATCTAGCAATATTTTTCTTGTCATTATTTCGTTGTGTCTGTGGTTTTTGATGTCTGCCAGTTGATACTTGACTGTTGCTTCTGGAAGGTTAGTTTTAGCAATTGCACTGGTCTGCTGAAAAAAACATAAATATCAAAAAAAATCCCTCTCATGCTTATTTCTGATGTTATCACCCTCAAACAAGTAAGGAGGGTACTAAAATACATTAAGTGGTTCTGCTATGGGAGAAAGTCTAAGTCATCTGCAAATCATCATCTCATTCCCCTCCCCACCAGATGGTGATTTCACTTAGCGAATAACACCACACGTGTCTCACCTCCATTCAGAGGATCAACATTGTCCTCAACATAACCAAATATTGAGCAGCACAAGCTGTTTGGGAACAATAGAAGCTGTCCACTCCTCAATGTTACTCCAAAACAGGCAAACTCATTCTCAGTAGTAGAAGGCGTGCAAAGCCATTTCTTCTTAGCCACTTCTGCAGGAGAGGCAATCGGGCATATCTGCCAAGCCTGCTTTGAAAGCCCTGTCGGCATGGGACAATACCTTCCTCACAAGCCACCAGGTGAGCAAGAACTCATAGTTGTTCCAGAAGCCTGAACCTGGCACCCAATTCCATTAAGAGAGCGAACCTCCCTAAACAACCAACTGAGTCGCTCCATAAGAGAATCTGAAGCAGAACCCACCACTAACTCCCAATATAGTTTCTTTTAAAGCTGGGAAAGGTCACTAGACCCAGAAAGGTTACAGAGGGCCTTTCAACACTTGCTGGCGATCGGTGCTTCACCCCAAGACTGATGATGACTTTCAGCTTTGAGGTTTGACTCAAGGTGTCTCTCACCTTTTGTCCCCACACTGTGTCCCTCAACAAGAATTGGCCCAGGCAAGCCAGTCTTTCAGCAAGCCAGTGGTTCTCCAGATTAGGCATCCCTGAACCCCATTTCAAGAATGTTGGCAGCAAACCTGTCTACAGACCATCGGCTTTCTACCACTCCAAAGTAATTTTTAGAGGGATTGTGTTAGCGCCAGCCGGTAAGGGATCAAGGGGAAGATGTACATGGCACACACCTCCACCCGACCTTTTAAGGATAAACACCTTTGAAGCCAGGTACCCACCTGCATTTCTACCTTGACCCGCACCTCTGACTAATTTCACTTCAGTTAGAGGCTGGGCCTGAACTACACCTTGAGAATGCAGATGAGTCTGTCACAGGAATGCCACCCCTCCAAGCACCCAATCAAAGACCTTCACTCTTATCAAAATTGATCTTGGCACCTACTACTTCTTCATACCTCTCAACCACCTTCTTCACAGCTTTTATGTCCAATCAGTAGGACACAAAGACAGTGATGTCATCAGCATACACAGAGACCTTTACCCTGAAACAGCCTGCAAAGGGGACTCAACATAGGGCCGTATTTGCCACCCAATCCCTAAGCATATAGAACAGGGGCTCCAAAGTTAGGACATAGAGAAGAGGAGACGAGGGCAACCCTGCTGGACTGACTGCCTCCAAACACTTCCCATTCACCTACACCACCACTTGCAGGTTGTGGCACATCATGCTGATCAATTTGCGGAACTCCAGTTTGAATCCGGCAGTCTCTAAAACCATTGGTCAAACCTATCGAAAGCCTTGGTCTGATCTAAATTGATCAGTGCAGCTTTGGTGTCATTTAACCCATCTAGGACCATGCGAAAGAGATGCAACTTGTCTTGGATTGATATTCTCTTCACAGCGTAGTTCTGCTCAGGTCTGTTCAGATTGTTGATGACAAGCTGCAAACGGTTTTCTAAGACCCAGGCCATAATCTCTGTGTTTAGAAGAGTTATGGGCCTATAATCATCTAAGTCCTCCCAAACATGCCTGCCACCTTTCTTTAGCAATGTGATCATACCTTTGGTAATGCTACCAGGAATGGCTCTCTGGGTAAACCAATGGTTGAACATATCCATCAGAATAGGAACAAATATGTGCAACATCTTCAAGTACACCTCGTAGGGCAAACCATCCAGTCCTGCCAATTTGTTGCGGCCAACCTGCTTCAACACATCATGATCGCATTCAGTAATCAAACCCTTCCAGCTAGACCTCGCATCTTATCATTTGACCACATGCCCATCCAGGGACTTGATGAACTCAATGTACTGATGGAGAAACCTTCATACTTCTTCCTCACATGTAAATGTGTTGCATTTCATGGCTTCGTGGGATGTAGGACACATAATGAAATCACTGTTGACTCTTCTAACTAATATTATGCCCAAATAAGTCCGAATCTATTGGCCATGTCCACAACTCCCACCCTGGGTGATCCAAACAAAACCTGTTGACCAAATCATGCTTGGCCAGTAAGTCGATCAGATTGCTTTCACCCCTATCCGACCTACTAGCACCCCACCTGGCCTTATCTAACTTGGGATCAAGGATCACATTCCAATCACCCACTAAAACTATTTCGGATCATCGAGGAACAGCCCCAACCATCAGAAAAAGGAGCATTTCTCACCAATGCTATTGAGCACATAAATCACGACCATCCGAAACCCGAAAGTTTTAAGGGAAACATCAATCACAACCATCCGGCACCCGTTATCTACAAAGACAAGATCGACAATTGCATTAAGGCTTTGTCCAACCAGCAGAGAGACCCCACTGCTGCAGTGGCTGCTGAATGCTGAAAAGACCACAAAATAGCCCTCCAGCACCTGACAGTCCTCTGTGCAAGTTAAGTGAGTCTCCTGCACTGCAGCAACATTCACACAGAGGTTTGAGAGTTCACCAAGCAAGTGCGCACACATGCTTGAATCCCTCAGACCTCTCATGTTCAAACAGACAAGGTTTAAAATCATTCTGACCCACTTAACCTATTCAGTGTCGACAATGAGCTGGAAATCCTCAGGAGTGAGGATGCCGAGTTCAGTGATGACTCAACCATCTCTGGACAGTCCTCCGACATCCAGAGGTAATCTCAGCTTTATCACCCTGTAGAAACAAGGATGAACATAAATCAGGACCCCGCCTGAACAAAAAGTTTGCATTTTCTTCAAGGAGGGGTGCTCCAATTCCGCCAGCCTTACATCCAGATTGGCCTTACTCACACTATCCAGCAACTGCCAGATTCCATGAGTGTGGCTGTCAGCTGAACAGATGAAGGTGGTCACCATGGGTGCAGCCTATAGTAGTACAGATTAACCACTAATTGTTCATTTACTTTCTACAACTTTATTAGTGGCAGAAGGTTTTTTGAGTGTGTGCTTTAAGTTGGTCTCGGCCCTGTTGATGGAGCATAAGGCTACCGCTTGAAGTTTCTTGGTAGACTGAGTGTTTTGTCATCCAACTAGATTGATCTAGCTCTTTGCCGGACTTTAGCAGTTTTTATTTTCTCTCTTAGCTCAAATTGAGAATGCCTGGCAAGGAGAGAAGGGAGAAAGAAAGGTGTATGTGAGAGCTGGAAAGGCTTTTTTTAAAGATTGGGTATGGATGTTTTTTGTGTGCTATGGGGCGTCTGTGGTGTGTGTTTTTGGGAGAGGGGAGAATAGGAGATTAGTTTTTTGACGGATTTTGTGGAGATTTCATCTCTGCTTTCCCTACATCCCTTTTGAGTTCTGTGGGCTCTATTGGTGCTTCCTCTGTGGTCTTGCTGGGTTTAGGGTCTGGTCATTTTTCCTTCTTGGTTTTAGAAGTGGATGAGTTGACTTTTCCCAGATTCTTTGAAGGGATAGCTACGGAAGATACGGGTTTGTCCTGGAGATGTCCTTTTATTTTCTTTTTGATTTTGTGGGGTGACTCACCCACAGAAGGTAACTTTTTGCCTTCTTTGCCTTTCCTTTTCTGTAGAACAGGAGGCTCTTTATCGGACGTAGGATCCAGCCCTGGCCAATATGTCTAGCTTAGCCTGGGAATTTTCACGGATCTCAAATCCCTCGGCTTTCCTTGTTAATCTGAGATAACTAGCCACGTTGTGAATTTTTTATCTGAATAGCGGTGTTTTAGCTACCTCTGAGGGAGTTGATCTAATTTTAACTGGAATCTACACTGAAGAAAAATCGCTGTTTATGGAGAAAATTCTTCATGTCATGAGTCACAAGCACACAACAAAAAGAAAAGGCAACACTTTTGATTTCTGTATCATACAATTTTCCCAAAGTTATTGTCTTTATCTCGCTATAGAAGTATTTATATAAATGTGCAGAATACAAAAGGAAAAGGTCACATGAAACTTATTTGTTCATTTGGAAAGTAGCAGAGAGATCCAAGGAAAATGTAAGGGAGATAATTTATGATTCTTGGTTACTTTTTTAAAAATTTTGTTTATCTCAGCCTTTGTTGACACAGTGATCAGGAATTTGCAACGTTGCTATGTTTAACTGTTGGTTATAATCAGGTCAGGCACAATTCTCAAAGTCATCCTGTCTTATTGACCTTTTCAACTCTGAACTATTCTTGATTTCGCCACAATTTTAAATGGGCTCTAAACTGACCCCTAATTTCACCCTCTCTCTCTCTCTTCCTTCTTCTCTTTGTGAATCGGCGCTGCGCACTGCTTATATAAATTGGGGGCAGGATCTTGACAATTTTTGGGTACGCTCATGAATAATGATATGTAAATTACCTGGTCAACCGAAATTCTGTATATCTTTAACTCCACAGATAGCCGGGCTTTTTAAGAAGTACTAAAAATTAATTTTGGACGCCCTGCTGATTTTCACCTGACAAAATACCCTTAAAACGGAAGAAATCTACTTATACTGTCTTGGACCCTGGCTGAATTTTTCGTCCTCTAGGCCACACAGATTTCATTACCCCTTTTATCACAAGATTCAATCAACAAATCTTTCTCTCTACTCCCCGAACCATCACCTTACTCACTAAAGTCTCAATTCCAGGAACGTCAGTCAAAAAAAAAAAAAAACCAAATAAAATAAGATAGAAAATAAAAGGATAGATAAAAAAAAATAGGAATTTTCTCTACTTATTCCCTGTATTATAAAAAAACAAACTTATTTCCAAATCCATCCTCTCATCCATTTAATCAATAAATTCATTCTAATCCCTTTGAATCATTAACTAATCTACCTGATTGAGGAGTTCTCTCTGTCACATCCCTTGAAGTGCAAGTCTTTTGAGGGGAGGGCTCCAGAGGCTATCTTTTGTGGAGAGTCTCTCTGCTGGATGAATCAGCCTCTGGTTTTTTGGCACTATTCAAAGCAGGCACCTTTCTGTTTTTTCGGACTACTTTGGTCCATCCCTCTTTGTTGGTAGCCTTTTCTGTCTCAGGTGTTCTTGAGGATGTTGCTGCGGCTGCTTTTTTAGGATCTTTTTTTTAACCTTCTCCAGTTTTTGGGGGACAGTCTCTAGCAAAATGGCCTGGTTGTTTGCAGTGCCAACAGTGAGTACACCTCTCCTCCAGCAAGAATTTATTCTGGTAAGTTTATGGGTACATTGCAAGCTCTAACTTTGATTCGCCTCTTACCCATATACTCTGGCTAGAGTTAATAAAACTTAGTGGTTATAATTTTTTCCGCTTGCTTCTTACCTTCTCCTCTGTGGATAGCAGAATATCCCATGATGCATAACTCCATCTACAGAAGTAGTAACATGGGATCCCACCGGTCTGGAGAAAGTCATCAAATTTTTCCTTTGTGAGCCCAGCCAATTTTTTAAAATCCCGGTGACAGAGGCCAATAACCCCTGAAAGGCAGAGGGTGCAGGATTGTCGGGCGGACTCTTCGGTGTCCTCTGCACCAGTTCAATTTTACTTGAATCCTGAGACAGAGAGGTCGGCAGGGAAGGCCAGTTGGTTCTAAAGAGGTTTACTGGGGATAAACTCTGGTCTCTTGCTTGTTGCCTTCCACGCTCTTTAGTGGTGGAGTCATTGAAAAGGTATTGAAATCCCTGACTTGTGCCTGGTTCTGCAGAGTCAATGCTTCTGCTCCTAGGGGTTTTGACTAGTGGTTTGGTGACTTTGGATTCTGACAATAGGCTGCTCTCAGTCAGACAAAAATAAAACGGGCTATAACCTCAATATGATCATAGAATATCTCCTTCCTTAGAGTTCTGGAGAGTTCACCTCAATTGATTCACATCTACCAAACTCAACGATCTTGACAGGCAGCAGTACTCACAGTTAGGTATAGTCTAGCAGTACAAATCAACAGAAATTGCTTGGCTCATTAGGGCTCACTTCATATATTGACCTTTACTCAAACTTCTTAAATTCATAGACAGTTACTTTTCTGAAGAGTGTTAAACCTAAAAAAATTTTTACTCAACTACCTAATATTATGAGGTAATTTTGGTGAATATTGTACGAAAAAACATTATGACCAAATTCCAACTCTGATTTGGTAAGTCTCTTACTCCTGTCAACTTCAAATTAGTGGGATGGAAGGGCAGGTAGATAAGATTCAGTTATACTGAATCTTAGAAAGTTTTACTATTATCATCAATTTCCTTGTCCTTTGGTTCATTTATTGTAGTTCCTCCCTTGTTAATTTAAAGAATAATCCAGTGTATCTAACACCGAGGCCTGCCCAGGTGTTTATTCTTTTGATGAGATTTCTGCTGCAGAGAATGGTTTCAAGAAGTTTTCTTGTTCTTCTGCAGTACTCTTTTCTTACATGTTCTTGAATCTCTGTTTGATGGTGTCCACTTCTGATATTCCTAAGTATTTGTAATTTTCTTAGTATAGAATTCTATATTAGGTTCTTTTGATGAAGAGATGTCTGAAAAATGCAGATATCTGAAAATGAATGATAATGTCTCATGGTAAACATGGCATAAATACTGAATTACCAACTTTTGCTTCTCTAACAAAAGAGTGCATTTACAACATACTATACAAACATGGAAAAGTATAAAAGTAAGAAACCAGCGGTTTCCTTAAGTCAGACAAGGATCATAACAAAGTCATATCCACAGATAAGAAAATCCACTGTAGCATATCGTATCTAGCATGGACAAATAACAACATTTAATAGTCTCCCACCTCTTGCTCAAATAATCAAGAACCATTGGGACATTTTGAAATTAAATCCAACTTAAATGATATTTTTCAAGAACCAGGCCTGCTCATCTATTGTCAACCAAATAACCTCAGAGAAATTATGGGTAGCCACAACATACTAAATAATAAAGTAATCCATAAGAAGCCCTCAATAAAACCCACTAAATCTTGTCGACTATCAAAAACAACCTATGATTCAAACACTCCATATCAACTAACTCATTCACTAGCTTTAGAACTAAAAAGACTTTTAGAACTTACCACAAATCCTATTGCAGAAGCAAAAATGTAATGTATTTATTGGACAGCACATGCTATGCTACCAAAAACAATATGTTGGAAAGTCAGAATGACCATTTTATTTTAGACTAAATCAAATCAAATCTATGGATCACTGCAGTTTAACATTTGTAGAACAATACTTCCATTCAAGTGGTCACAATTTCATAGAAAGAATTTCAAAACATATAAACATAAAATCAATGAATAAAAAAAAAGACTAATTGATAAAAAGTCTCTATACATGTGTACCATTTGGATTTTATACAAAACTTAATCACCCTGCCTTGAAATAAAATGTGGCAGTCATAAACATCTATATAAACAAAAAAAACAGCCAATCAACCTCTGGTAATTTGAAAGTCACTTCTTCTAAACCTAATGAAAAACTCATTAACCAGGTGCCTTTACCACAGATATACATGTATAAAAGATCGAAAGATTGAAGACATTTAAACAAGAAAACTTTCATTCAATAAATTGGTATTCTACATCACCAGTACATTTTTCATCACTTCTAACTCCTTTGAAAACTTTTCTCCATAAAATTTTTTTCTCCTGCCAAAATTAATTGAGAACAATCAAAAAACAAGCAACATAAAATAAGTATTCCTATTTGTCTTATCATTTTTTCATCTTTTATATATATATATACTGTGACACAGAAAAAATAGCTTGTCATTGCAAGATTTTTTATAAGAGGAATACACTTAAAATGATTTAACTTTGAAAAGAAAGCAATTTCCAGTCCAATTTGCTACTGTATTTTGTAAGAGCTTTGCTTGCACTTAATATTATTTTTGAATCATGTAAATTCTAACAAAGATAATTGTGAAATTCTTAGAATCCTTTACTCCTTCCAAAAGTTAAGTATCAATATCATCATGGACTGCAGTTCTAAACCCAATGGATTCCTGCCCTGTTGCCTGAGACTGTAGAATAGGTGAATTGCACCTTTGCAGAGAAATAACACCCCCACCCCAACAAAGTCATTTGTTAATCATGAGTGGTGATTTGTAATTCTTGAAGACAAGATCCTAGTGGCTGAGTGGTCCTTGACCCAAGCAACCAAGTTGTCAAGTGACTTGCAACACTCCACTTTAGCCCTTAGTGGGCAGTCAGTCAGGCCTGTTCCAATCAATCAGTTGATTGCATCAAGTCCTTGCTCCTAATGTAATTGCCCTGACTCTATTCTTCAATTGTTTTTGTGGCAAACAAGTACCCATCCTGATTTTATCTTAAAGGTATAATAGGTTTCCACCTTGGTAAATTCCCAACACAAGTTGGACTCCATGGTGAGTGGTGGAGCACCGGAACAGTGAATAAACAAACACTACTTACTTATGGCTTATGCCCAGTTGGCTAGGACTGTAGAATTTGCCAACTACACCTTTGCATAGGGGTAAGATCACCCCCCTAACGAGACCACCCTTTTATTGTTAATGGTAACCCATAATGCTTAGGGACAGGATCCTTGTGGTTAAGTAGTCTTTGACCCAGAAACCAAGTAGTCAAGTAACTTACAACACACCACTTTGGCCCTTATTGGACGTGGCGGGCAGTCTAAGAAGCCTGATCCAATCAATCACCTGGTCATGTTAAGGCCTTTACACCTATATGATTAGTCCTGACCATATTCTCCAATCTGTACTTGCTACAAACTTCCAACTCTTTTTATCTTATAGAAACTAGAAGGCAGTAGCTGAGGGTCAATTGCACCAAGAGAATAGGACTTAGGACCACTGGTAAATTGTACTTCAATTGCCTGTTGAAAACTTTAATTTGGCCATGGCTTGAAATCCTATTCCCAACTTTCCCCTGGGTAAATTCTCAACACAAGTTCAACTCAGGGTAGGGAGGAGCACAGAACTAGCAAAAGACAAACACTACTGATGGCTTTTTCAAATGAAAAACAAAATGAAATCTGAGTCTGATTCTGAGAACGAGGCTTCAGAATTCCCAAATTTTGTTTTACTTGAATCTTTTTTAGAAACCTGCCCTGCCAAATTATCTCCATTCCTGATAGAGAAGGTTATTTCAAGCTGAGCAACTCTTCAGACTATCAAAAAGACTAGAAATGGTAATTTGCTCACGGAGGTGGAGAGTTGGAGGCATGACAAAAATATCCTCAAATGAAGCTGTTCTCCACTACAAAATGTAAGGCATACCACATGTCAGACTTATCTCCCCCTTAAATTGGCTATATCAGAGGAAATAGAAATAGCTCTGGGAAAACAGGGTGTCATGGACTTCAAAAGAATTGCCATCTGAAGGAATGAAGAAGTAATATAGACAAACAAGTACATCATAACCTTCAGCAAACCCAAAATACTCAAAGAAGTAAAAATTAGATATTGCCTTAAGAGGGTGGAGCAATACATCCCTGCATCCTTGACGTTTTTAAATGTCAAAGATATGGCTGTCACAGGGAGGGTTGCAGAGGATGTCAGACATGTAGATGTGGCTGAAAAGACCCAGACCACATGGAAGAAGATTGCCCAAAGGAAATTAAATGCCCAAACTGTCGAGAAAACCAACCCACTTCCTCAAGATTTTATGCCATATACAAAATAGTGAGAGAAATACTTTAAGTAAAGTATAAACAAAATGTGACTTATTTGAAGCTCAGAGGATAGTAAGATCCTACATAGGAGAAAGCACTTATGCCATTATAGCATGGAAAGTAAATTCACTCAGATTCAGCTATCAACCAGACAATTACAACTTGTTTAAAAATTATGTTACCAACAAACTATTTGTTTACAAATCATATATTCAATATATATATATATATATATATATATATATAGGATTAATGTTTAAATAACCCGCAATAATAATACACAACCAAACTAAACCCAGTGGATTCATAGGTTATTAAAATTGCTGTCTTCATAGAATTTTTTTTACACAATTGACAAATTGCTACCACAAATGTTGCAGAACATTTAGTGCAAAAATTCTACATTTGGTTTTCATTAACTGTTAAGTTTTCTCTTGGATCAATATGGACAGCAAAATGATCTGAAAAATCTTATGATAATTAGTTACCAGCAATATTAGTACTTGCTACATAAATTAGTTTGTGTCACAATAATTTTAAGTACCCTCTTGTAATTTTGTCTTGACTAAGTAAGGTATGAAAGCGTTGTTAGTATTTCTCCCACTCTAATTTCATCACCTATACACACTTGTTACAGAGTGCCTATTCCATGCCTACTACAAAATTGATAGAAGATTTATATTTGTGCCAAATATCACACACATACAGTCTGTACCAATTCTTACATACAAGTGACAGTGATGACATTCTCAACATGCCACTTTTCAAGCATTGAACTCTAATTCCTAATACCATCCTACTTACAATACCATTGAAATCCATCAATACATTTTACTTTGTTTCAATTACCAACATATCTATTGGATATGCTGATAAATATGGTCGACATAGGAATAAATATCAATTTATAATATAAAGATCTTATGACAAAAATATGAGAATGGGCTGAAAAGTTCATATAATGACATCATATCTACTTAAGGTGTCTTTTTGACCACTGCAACACTAATGGAAAAAGTTTGTGGACTGCAAAGTGGGCTATGTTGAAAAATAAACCTCACTTGGTCTCATTTCATGCGAGTATCATGGTCTCCCTGTGAACTTTTTATCCAACCCTCATATTAACAAATAAAAAAGCAGCCCAAAAAAGAAATATAAAGTAGAACTCTAATGCAAACCATTTCAACCAGATGTTATGAGCATATTTTTGACAATACTTTGTACAGCCTTCTTCATATGTATAATTTATGAGCAAAGAACCTCTCTCTCTCTCTCTCTCTCTCTCTCTCTCTCTCTCTCTCTCTCATGTACATATACACAAGATTATGACAGAAAATAGTCATTAGTCTTTGAATGCAAACAGGATGACTTTATTCCTCAGTATTGCCAGATCTACAGTGGATGGTATTCACTTTCATCTATGTTACTTAAGTAATTATTTATGCAACAAGGTGCACCAAAATCCTCCTGTAAACTGAGTATGACACTAAACTGCATCTAATGGAGAGGCTCATGACCATTACCACTGTGAACCTAAGTGATAGTACCTGTTGGAATCCCTCCTTGGAGTCAAATAGATTTGTTTGAAAATTATTAGGTTTGATTTATTTGTTTGATGGCATATCAACCCCTTATGGGTTATTTAATGCCAAAATTTAATTAATTTGTAAATGCTTTATTACTATCATAACTATTTATATTTTTAATGTTCCATCTTTTTTTAATCACACTTTTTATTTGGCTATAATAATCACCTGTTTACACATGTATGACATCAAGTATTCCTATCTAATAATTATAATTTATACACAATTATATGGTTCCAAGTAATTATTCCTAATTAATAATAATCATTTATTTATATAAATTTAGATGTTTCAAGTAACTAATAATAATCCTTAGTAAACAATTATAGTTTCAAATAATTTTTCTTAATGCAAATTATTCAAAATTATATGGCATCAAGTATTCCTATTGAATATGAATCATTTTTAAACTGATCTATTTTACCCATAGATGTGACCTTAACAGGCACTACCACTCGAGGTTGGAGTGGACCTAGGAGTAATTGCAATGAAGGAGTTCTTCACACTCCTCAGATCTCTAGAACTAAAGCCTCACCTGAATGTAATTTACTCTCATGAGCCTTTTGGAAGGAGGTGGTCTTACAAATTATTATTTTCATTAGATCAGAATAGTTAAAACCATATAACTGTACAAATTATTTGTATCAAGAATAGTTTCTTAAAACTAAAATTGTTTATAAATTATATATCAATTACTTGAAACTATAAAATTACTTGCAAAAAAAAAAAGACTGATTTCAGCATTAAGTTACCCCAAAAGGGTTGACATGCTGTGAAACAGACCAAACAACCAACTAAATTCTTTTGGTAAGCAAAAACAAAAATAAAGAAAACATTATTTTGAAACCTATATCAGCATATTTATATAATATCCACATCAATAAAATTCAAAATATATATATATATATATATATATATATATTGAATTTTATTGATCATGTGGTTGCGCATTCTTACCATGATTAGTTGATTTGGCTTCGCTTATGTGTGGCATGGACTAGTGGCCCAGTGGTAGAGTTTCGGTTTCTGCATTCTGTGGTTGCTGGTTTGATCTCCAGTGGTGGAGATCATGGTATGCACTGCTGATGAGACCCAATAAGGTTGAAACAGCTGTTCAGTGTTCCATATGTCCCTATGTAAGTGTTTGCCAAATTTTCTAGTCATGGTAATTTAATTAATGTATATGTATAGCATTTTACTTATGTGGATATGATATAGAATTCACTGTATGTATATATATATATATATATATATATATATATATATATATATATATAAGCACTGCTTGTTCATTGTTGGTAAAAATGCCCATGGTTGTGACTATAAAAAAATAGTGTTTTGTAGTTGAAATTTTGCTCTATCCATTTGTCTTTGCGTTTTCTCTGTATCCATTGTAATTTCCCTGGGAATAAATGAGCATTAGTTTCAAAGCCTCCTTTCTACAGAAATGAGAAAATTCTGAACATGTTTTTCGGTATTTTTTTTTATTTCATTAAGTTTGATTCAACTATAAGATTAATTGAAAGTTATCATTTTTAATGGCATAAAGTAGTTATATTCATAATCTAGAGAAATAGCAAAAGAATTCAGTTATTTGTCTAATTCTTGGAATAATCATTTTCAAGATAAGACTTATTCTAAGAGTTGTTTGACCAACTAAACTTTTTTTTTGACTTACAGTCTGAAAGTTAAAAAATCCCACCTGCTTAAATCATATTAAACCTTTTCAGTACTTAGATATGTGACCTCTTAGTTACTCCAGGTAGTGTAAGCAACCTAGGTTGTTAGATTAAGCAAAGCTTTGTAAATAACAATTGAACTTATTCTTTCTGTAACATTTGTTATTATAACATTTTCTTCAACCTATTCTGCAACTGTTTTACATCTGAAGATTACAGAATGACTTTGGTTGTCAAACTCTTGGAATAATATGGACTTTTATGACCTAGCATTGCCTCCTAACAGTAGTAAAATGTATAATGTTTATAAAGTCCTGCTGCAGTTTTAAAATATATCAACAAGGATGGCAAATTGAAGTATGATAATGAAAAATATATGTGCAAAATAAGTTATTAGATTTTAGAATTGCTGTACAACACTACTGAATACCTTGCATACATAACCAAGAACAAAATAATGTTTACTTTCAAAAAATAAAAAATAAAAAGCCTACTTATTTCTCTTATAACATTAAATAAATCAAGACTACTTTGTCATTCTGAGAATTAATTTTTATTTATTGCAGACTTTCTTCCTCATCTTGGTAGGTTTTTTTTGTGTTGTTTCTTCTTTCACTACGTTTCGGCCAAATTTCACCTCTGGCCTTCTTCAGGTGATTTACCGCGACCTCAGATAGGAATGCTAAGTCTTGTAACCGTATCCCCAGTAATTACTGCCTTTCATAGTTGTTGTCTATCGCCCTTCGGGGCCCGTGGCACAGCGGATAGAGGCGTTGAGTCTCTGCGGTTCCAGGTGAGCATTGTCAGAAGATAGCGGTTTCAAATCCTACCCAAGCCGGCCAGAGGTTTACTTGCTCAAAAACGTGGTGTGATAGACAACAACTATGAAAGGCAGTAATTACTGGGGATACGGTTACAAGACTCAGCATTCCTATCCGAGGTCACGGTAAATCACCTGAAGAAGGCCAGAGGTGAAATTTGGCCGAAACGTAGTGAAAGAAGAAACAACACAAAAAAAAACTACCAAGATGAGGAAGAAAGTCCGCAATAAATAAAAATTAATTCTCAGATTAAGAAACCTCATCTCAAAATGATTCCAATTAAAGACAAGTACTTTGTCATTTTAGAGGTATGTTGATGTAACTGTTTTTGTCAACAGAAATGGAATTGGCAACCCAAGTTCAAACCCTGCACGAGGCTGTTTGCATTTCACTTTGCACTAATGCTCTTGAGAAAGGCATAAATCTAACTCTTCTCTTCTCAGCTATGGGTAAAATAGTAGGGCATACTGAGTTTTTTAGCTTCAGGATGGCAACCAGTCTAGGAAAAGGAAGACTCTGAATTCAAAACCCAGTGTACTCTGCTTAAAAATTGACATCCTGACATCATTATTTTATCTTTTGAATTATTGACAATTTTCATTATTTTTTCATTTTAACTACAAAATTATTAGGACAATCTACTTGGAAACTGCTCTATATTACATTTTATTGGCAATTTGAAATTATAAAGATAAAAACAAAATTGATCATGAAATATGAAATTATGACATTTTATTGGCAATGATGATGTAAAAATGAGGATTATGCAGCCTGAATTCCTGACTCCCTGATATATATACTTCTCTGTAGCAGCACAAGTATAATCCACTGAGGTTGTAAGTGTTAAAGAGGATTAGTTCTTAGTTGAATCTTTTCTCTCCAAACTGATACATGTTTTTTGAATTTTATTTGTCCATGGGTGAAATTTCTGACAGAGAAAAAAATACTCACTTAGCAGTCATAAAGGAACAACTGCTGCTGCTAGCATAAATTTTCAAGATTGTTGAGGAGCCCTAGGGTTGTTGGTAGGATGAAGTGGGCGTGGTCAAGATAAGAATAAAATGGTGGTTGTTGCTTGATGATAAGATAGATCATAGTGGGTCCATGTTATGGGATGTATGAAAACGAGGTGTATAGAACACCTAACCATTTGCTGAAAGGTAGGGTCTGGGTTATTGTCCAGACTGTTTCAGCTCAGAAGTGTCCCTGCAGTGATTGGGAATGGAGTGTGGTGAGGTATATGAAGGGAAAAGAAAAGGAGGCAAGCAAAGCAGAACTTAATGACCATCATCAATATTACCACCATGTTTCCTTTTCCTTGGATCAGACTCAGACTGGACTTAATTTCTAGATGAAATCCATTATTTTCCTAGTTATCAGGGGAGGTTGTGGGGGTTACTGTTGTAATTTATTGGAGATCAGATAATCTTTTAGGAGTATGTGGGGATGCTATTGAAGTTTATGTGTTTATATCTGTGTAAGGATCTCTGTCAAGTTGAAGAAAATCCCTGAGACCTGATTTTTTGCATGGCTATTGACTTAACTTCAGGATTTTATATAAAACCGATGTGATGATGAGGGGTCGGAGGAGGAAAGATAAGATGAGTTGCAAGTCAAGGATGTCCCACACCAAATCAGTGAAGAATATTTCAATTAACTTATATGTTCCACAAAAAAACTTTAGAAATAAGCATCATAATATATTCAATGCAGAATCGAACTGGCATTAGCACGGACGATTTTGCTGTAAATAAAAAACCATTGTAAAACAATCTCTCAAATAATTCAGCAAGATTTGAGTTTATGAAAATGAAGGTCTATTCGGTTATTTTCTGAATATCTTGGTTATAGGTCTGGAGGTTTAGGTTTTGTCCAAATTCAAGAAGGGGGCATCAACAAAGAAGATCAAGAATATAAACTGCCTGAAGTTGACCCAAGGAGATTACAAAATTTCCGGTTCAAACAGTGAAACAGAAACTTTGATATGAAGTGCATAAAGTTTTTTTGACTTCATAAATGATAAGATAAATGAAGTCATATCCATGTTTTCCACATGACCAGCTCTATGTTGGATTTTCAATTAATAAATACTGTCAAAAAAGAGTTTACATATTGGCAAAAGATGAGAAAACAAGAAATACTGGGTGCAAAGTGGCTCTCAGAAACTAATCAAAAGTTCTCTTGAAGTTTTTTAATGCATTTATGCCATATTAAATATTTCTGTAGCCTTGGCATCTTGATAAAATATATGAGAATTATTTCATTAAAACATTTGTCTCATCTCCATAGCATTGTAGGTGCCCCTGCTTGTCTTAGCTGTCAGTTGATGTGAAGGAACTGATATTTTGATGTTGTGGTAGAACTGATATTGTTTTCACTGCTTTCCTTTCTCATTCCACCTCTTTCCATGCTCATCACAACACCCTTCTCATCCTATGTAGAGATCTTATTTGATTAACTGACAAAAGCTGATTTTGGTTCAAATTTCGATGTTTATTTACATCATCTTTAGAAGATTTTCCCAGTTCAGGAATGGATTTAATCTTGTCATGGTTTGAATATACTTACTATCCACATTACAATACTGGGTAAGAATGTGAAGATCGAGGCAAAGGGTGAGAGAAGACCAAAGTCATAAGATAATAGATAATCATAGTTATCAATACACAAGGAAAATCCATAATTTGGCAAACAAATATTTTAAGTTTTGTCATATGCAAATAAGTTTGAATTTTAAAAAAATTTTTTCTTCTTTTTTTAAGTCAAAGATTCTGAAATAGATTAAATTTTATTGAGAGCCATTTGCTTGTCATTTTAACTAGAATCCTGATTTTCACCTAGAAAGAAAGGAATAGATGCTGGTTCTTAACTACTCTTTGTGTGTATTTATCTGACCTACTAAGCCAGTATGTGACACATGGTTGTTTTATGGTGGGAACCTGTGTACAAATCAAAACATGCATGCCTATTTCAAAAAATGCTTGGTCCCTTTGACATAATGGGATGCTTCAGACACCAAGCTATCAACTAAGCCCTGCAAAGCAGGCATTGCCTGGAGGAAAGTCACCCTAGAACCAAACAAAATCACTCAATAGCACTCATCCAAGATGAGCCCAAATAAGGGTATGGGTAGTTTCTCTTTGTAACACTCTGGTTCTCTCAGCTAGCTTAATATTTTCTGGGTGTCAGCCACAGTATCCCTCCTACCAACAAATTGGTCAATGGAATAGATGGACTGTTTAACTTAAAAAACTTAACTGATCGACTCTTCACTCTCAGATGCTGAAAAAGATGGCTGAAATATATATCAAATCCAAACTAGAAAAAGCTTTTTCTACACCCACACAATAAGCCACAGTTCTTAAGAAACCACTAAGTAAAACTGTGGATAAATGTATTAAACATTGTACTTTTGCTTCTGAAAATATCCAAGCTAGGTTTCATAATGTTGGATATCAGAGTACCTACCTTGCATAGCTGTGATGACACCTTACTGGTCCAACCCAGTCAGCTGGGACTTTATAATACATTGACTGCATCTCTGTAGAGAGGTGAGACACCTCTCCCCAACCAGTATTCAGGATATGACACTAAACCATCTGATTGTGAGGCTCCAGTCCTGGAGCTTTGGGGAACATGGAGTACTCCTTCATTGCCATTACTCCCAGATCCACTCTTACGTGGAGTGGTAGTACCTGTTAGGATCCTATCTATAGGTCAAATAGAACTATTTAACCATCTAACTGTGTGTGAACAAATGACTAATGTTAAATGGAATTGCTTGTGTTATATAGCAATACTTGAAACCATTTAACTGTATGCAAATAAAACTATTAGCATTAATAGCAGTACTTAAAACCATTTGACAGTGTGCAAACAAATGATTAATATCAAATAGAATTATTTGTGTTAGATAGTAATACTTGCAACCATTTAACTGTGCAAACAAATGAGCTCTGCTTTGTTTAAGATGTTAACTACACACTGTTCATTTACAAAGCATATGTATTCAGTATATATATATATATATATATATATATATATATATATATATATATATATATGGCATTAGATAACCTTCAAGGGTTGATATGTCATAAAATCCAACCAACCAACCTTATTGGTCATATAATGAATCAAACTCCATTGGGTATAATTATCAAATGAAGCCATAATATTAGTGATAAATGAAAGAAATTCATTCAAAACTATAAACTGCACAGTGAAATTTTCATGAATACTTCAAGTATTTTCTTTTTTTGCCTTAGATTAGATGGGCATAATTCTTTAAGTATATGAGTTGACATATATGTGCATGCACAGACATATGTACCCAAAAGAATAGAGACAAATATTGGTAGAAAAAATTTACATATATCATATACTGTTCTTTACTATTTTATGTTATATGGGCTGATTTTATGATTGGTCTTTCTATGAATATGGGCCTTGATCAGTCAACTTCCATTCCTTCACTTTTTGGTTTGTTCTTCCACTTTATTTCTTCTTCAGTCATTTTGTCTTGTTGCCATAGTTGCTCTGATGTCTCCATCGTGTTGCCATCTTTGTTCTTATTTGTTATTGATGAATAACAACATGACCATCATTTCATGTGTACATTTTATTTTTCATTCCTTAATGACTTTTAATCATTATTTACTCATTTGGCCTAAATGAGGAATCAATAAGAGTATGATTGAGCATTCGACTACTTAGGTCAAGTGTCTCTCACTAACTGAATAACTTATTCTAACTCTAGAACCGTTTTGGTCATCTGATTGAAACCATCCAGACTGACCTGGAGTTAAATGGCTGTCCATCAAACTCAGGATTAACTGTTCAGGACCTAATTTAAATGTTTCATGTCTAAAATAGATCTCACCAATCAGTGGTGTAACATATATATAAATTTGTTAATGAGATTGTACAAGTATAGAAAATGGTCATTCTTCCCTTCAAACTTTGCTTTTCTGCTTTGGATAATGAAATTTACAATTTATCCCATTTTCAATATAAAAATGACCAATTTTTTTCCTTTACTTATAGTCTGAATAAAAGAACATATAAATCAATATATATATATATATACTAAAGTTATACAAAAATGTACAAAAACATTTAGTAAGTTCTTGAAAATTCTCTTTTAGCTACTTTGCTCTGAATCTACTTGAAATGTGAATTTGAAAATTCCATTACCCATGTCACAAAAGCAAAGTTTGAAGAGAAAAATAGATTTCTTCCATTTACTTTAGGCATAAGCAATTGGGGAATATTACTTTCTGCTGAGGAACAAAAAAAATTAAAATTTTGTTCTATACTGTAATCCAGCTATAGTTCTCATCCATTTAATCTTGAGCATATTGGAGAAAGATTCAACATGTTCTTACTTAGAGAATAAAGCAATTTCCAACCCAATTTGCAATTTATATAGAATTTCTTCTGTGCTCATCCAAGTCTATGATTTCTCAAAGGAGATAGATATTAAATGCTATTTATAATAGCACTCCTTATTTATTCATTTACTGTTCTATTAATTTGATAAATAAGATATGATTCAACATTGACTTTATGGCTTCTGAAATTGGCCTTTAAGCAAATACAAACTAAAAATATATTCTATGTTTGGAACCAAACATCAGTTTGTAGAGACTTTATATTTAAATTCTTTCATTATTGAAGTGAATTTAGCTACATGCTTAACATTTATTATTAACTGTGGTCTTATTTCTTTCCTTCTTTTGATATTTACTTTGAATTCACATCTTCTTCTCTTTTTCCTCTCTCTCTAAACACCTTTGCACAATATACACCTACACACTAACTCTTTTAATAGTAGTATAGAAATAATGATCAGTTAATGAGTACATTCATGGATAGTTAAATAAGTTGTTCTATTGATTAGATGACTTGATAGAGAATTATATTGGTTTATTGTGTGGTAAATTGATTATTTTCTTGATAATTTTGGAAAAAAATCTAATAAATTGATAGATATTGGCATGTGGCTGGATGATCAATTAGTAAATAGGCTGATTGATTTTGAGATAGGTTGAGGTTTGTGAATTGGTAGATTGATGAAAAATAATTGATAGAATGATAAGTAAGTTGATTGAATGATCAATCAATTAAGGTATGGAAGAAAAAATGTGACAGAACAGCTAAGTAGATTGAGTGCCAAGTTGGTAAATTAGTTGACAGACCGATAAGTGCATTGATTGGTTGACTGAGTAATAGAGAAATAGATTGCTGATCTCAGCTAATAGATGTATTACCTATATGAATTAGTAGATAGATTGGTTATGGTATGGATTAACAGATTGAGAGATTACCAATGTAGATTAACAGATTGATAGATAGATGGCCAGTGTAAATTAATAAATAGATAACCAATCTTGATTGATAGATTACCAGTCTAAACTGCTATATGCATAGATTACTGATCTAGATAAATAAATAGATTACCCATCTAGTTTAATTGATTGATAGATTACAGATTTAGATTGATAGATACAATAACTACAGATGTTTATCTCTGTATAGTAATAAAATTGACTGACTACCTAAAATAGATAAATAAATGAGGTGACCAGCCAATCAGCAACCAAGTGATGAGGTGAAGTTGAGGGAAAAAAAAGAAAGAAAAAAAAAAGGATTGTCTGATGAAATGAAAAGAAAGGCAGTTTGGTTTTCTTTTTCTTGCCAGTTGTTTTTATTCAGTATTTATCACTCTTCTCATTTTTCTCTCTTACCTTTCCTACTGCAATGTGTTAGCTGCATGGCTTACTTCACTGTTGTCTGCTGCAGGGATGCAAGTGTGTTCTACATCCCCATCCACTACCTGTCATTACTCCACTACACACTCTCTGTTCCAATCTCCTCCTCCTCCTCCTCCTCCTCCTCCTTATCCTTCCTCTTTCTCTTCCTCTTCCGGCCTAATGCAGACACATACATACACGCACATCAATGTATAACAGCCAGCAGAGGGAAAGACTATGCTGCTGCTGCTTCGATGGTCTAATCTTAAACTGCTAAGCACCAACATAAGACACAAGAAGATTGATAGATCATGACTCATCTCATACACACACACACACACACACACACTCAAACTCAATGGCCTATCGCAGCAGCAGCAGCAATTGATCACTGATGCTGCGATAGTGGTGGGGTTGAGAGGAAGGAAAGAAAAAATGTGCTTAGTTTCAGTAATAGCAGTAGGAGGCGGTGTCTATCTCAGTGCTTTATCTATCTATCTATCACTCAATATATTTATTTACCAATATATTAATCTCCTCATGTCTAGTTTTTGATTGGTTGTTTAATCTGTCAGTAAATCATTCTCTTGGTCAGTCTGACTTCTTTTTTTTCTTTTTTGTTGGGTGAGTCAGTTAAAGCTTTTGAGTAGGTCAAGCATTTTACCAATTTCCTCACTTTTTGTCTGTCAAAGAATTTTATTTTCTTTGCAGTATTTTAGTCTGTGTGTTGCTGGATAAAACCATTTGTGGAAAGGCCTACCTGACCCTTAGAGTTAAAAAGGAAAAAAAAATTATCAAATGTCTCAATGAATATTGTGCCACTTTATTTCATAGGCAAGTTCTATGACCTATCATTCTCTTCCAGACATTCCATAAGGTTGCAACAATTTAAAATGCTAGGTGTCTAATTAAAAAATTGATAAAAAGAAAAAAAATCATCCCAAAAAGCCTTAATTGCTCTTTTTTATATTTGAATCTTTTTTTTTAGGATTTTTTTGAAAAACATTTGGTCATATTAGAAAATGTAGAAAACATCTTGGCGCACACACACACACACACACACACACACTTTATTTTTCAAGTATGAAATAGAATAATAATAAAAACAGGATAAAACTCAAGACTCTGAGTTTCATGTTGTCTATCCTCAAATGAACTCATATTCAACATATCTAACATATGTTAGATTCAACTGAATAAATATGTAATCTTTGAGTCACATGACTATTATGTGGTTGACATACTAAGTCACATGGCCCAGTCTGACACCAAATTACAAAGTCAATATTTACTTTCATGATAGTATTTAGCTACCAACTCTGATCTTTTATTTAACAAATTATTCCAATCTGGAAAACTTAGATGGCATTTTTCTGCCAAGAACAATTTGTGATTTCTCATGGATAAATATATTTATTTAGAAAAATAAGGTGTGTACACATAACTGAGAAAAAAAAACTTTAAAAAACATTGAAAAATAGATATAAAGTTTTCTTTTTTCTGACCAAAATTATTGGGTGGTTCCAAAAGAATGCAAGCATCTTTTTGATTTATATTTGAAAACATGATTTATGTTGAAACCTTTCCCCAAGTTGTGTAAGTATAATCCACTTATGCTATTACATCCACTTTTGAATTGATATATTGGGAAAGGGATGAATCTTTTTATCCTTCATCTATGACTTAAATAGTACCACTATTGTTCTTCTACAAGGTTGGCTTTGACATGAAATAACCCATGAAGGTTGATATACCATTAAACAAAGCAAATCAAAGCAATAAGTATAAATACCACATTTTATGGCTCTACATTCAACTGTTCAGCCATCTCTTATAGGTTTATAAGGTTTATATGCAAAATAAATTGAAGATTCATCTTTGGATAAATGAGATAGCCATTGCATCCTAAAGAATTGGAAGTTCTAATAAGGTTTATGTGTGATTCTGTTATCTCAAGTAATAAATGCTGTTGTCACTGAGTTGTATCATCACATAAAATTTTATGCATAGAAACACTACACTCAGATCATAGAGTTGCATCTTTCATGATAAACCTACATAAAAAATAGATAAGCCTACGTAATCCTCAAATATTCTGAGGTTCCCATGGCTGTTATGTTAACATTGATATGCCATGTAATCTTTATTAAATGCTTTTTTTCTTGCAGTTTCAAAGAAATTCACTGTTTTTGTTTATCTTGTCAATAAATTAAACTCCTGGCAAGTCTATCGTTTCATTAATTGGCATCTTGCAGTGAATATTTATATTTGTATGTTAGTAAATAGATTTTGTCAATTTTATATATATATATATATATATATATATATATATATGCTAATATAACATTTACCTGGGTCCTTTAGTTACTCATGATTGTCTAGATTTACAGTACATCAACCTTTGTTTGATTATTTCATGCCAAAGTCAGTTTAACAATTATGGTCTACAATTATATACAATCATTTTGAAATAGTGAAACTTCATTCTCACAAAATGATCTATTTAATCCATTGGTGGAAATCTACCGGAACTACCATCTTGTTAGAGTGGGTCTGGGAGTAATGGTAATTAGAAGGTGACTCCACATTCCCTAGAGCTACAGAATTGGAGCTTGCCCACCAGATGCATTTTAGTGTCATATCCAGTTTACAGGGGAAATTTAGTAACACCTTGTTATATAAATTAGTATCATCTAATTTACACAGATGTAAGTAAATATTATCACTTGTAGATGTTGCAATGTTGTGGAATGAAATCATTCTTTTGAAATGCATTTTAAAGATGTGTAAGCACAAGAAAACCAACAACTCTGCTAGAACATAAAGATTATACATACAAAGATTGGTAAAATATATTTGCTGATGTTTGTTCTTATCATGTCACAGTTTATTAAAGAAGTTGTATCTTCAAAAGAATATGCAATTAACTTGGACATGATTATTTTGTCTTTTGTTTTTACAATTATTTAAAATTAAAGTTTACATATCTACTGATTAACCACTTTTTCCTTGCAGAAAATTTTTACTTCACACTTATTTGAGTAACTATTCATTATTATTTTCAATTAATTAAAAGTTATACAGCCAATAATTTTAGTCATAACATATATGTATATATATATATATATATATATATATATATATATATACACTAACACACACACAGAGTAATGTATTCTATAAATATGTTTTGTTAAAAAAACACCGACAAGGTTGGTTTTATTTTTTATCATTTTTGTTTTTGCTAATTTTCTCTTGTTTTTGTACAAGACTAATTATATTAGATTCAGTTGGGAATAGAAATAATTGTCTTCTTTCCAAGTATTTCTAATTGTCATTGACTAGTCATTTTCAGGGATAAAGTCAAGATATTGTTCTTTAATTCATATAAACATTGATGTATTGCATTTTTTCTGTATTGTTTATTACATTAAAAATTCATATATATATTTATGTATGTGTGTGTGTATGTGTATTTTAGGTATTCGTAATGTCAGTTACCATTAGTGGAACTGGATATAGTGATCCGAGTTGAAATCCTGGATGAGGCTGTTTGCATTTCACATAGTGCTAATACCTTTGAAAAAGGTATGAATCCAACTATTCTACCTCCTGCTATAGATAAAAAGCAAAAAAAAAAAGACTAGAAAATGAAAGTGGGAAGATTAAGAACTATATGGATACTTCAAGTGACGAACTAAGGAAATTGCACAAAAGATGACCTGGACATGGCAAAGAAAGGGAAATTTGAAGAGAGAAACTGAATCTCTTTTAATAGTAGCATAAAATAATGCAATAAGAAATAATCATTTCAAAACAAAAATCAATACACAGAAGAATAACCAGTGTAGGTTATGTGGTGACAGAGATAAAACAATAAATCACGTAAGTGAATGCAGCTAATTGGTGCACGAGGAATATAAGAGTAGGCATGACTGGGTGGTAAAGATGATCCACTGGGAATTGTGCAAGAAACTAAAATTTGGTCGTGCTGTCAAATGTTATATGCATAAACCAGAATTTGTCTTTGTAAATGAATCAGATAATATTATCTTGGACTTTGAAATACAAATGTGTCATCTAGCCAGGAAAGAAGACTAGATTAATTAACCAGAAAAAAGAACTTGTTATCTTGTAGATTTTGCCATTTCAGTTGATCTAATAATGAAAATAAAAGAAAGCAAAAAGATTTTTAAAATATTTGAATCTTGCCAGAAAGCTGAAAAAGCTGTAGAACATAAAAGGTAATAGTTGGTACCTTTGGAATAGTCCTCAAAGACCTGGAAAATAAAAGGGTGAACAGGTGGTCAGAGGAAAACTCATGAACATCCAGACCACAGCACTGTTATGACCAGCTATAATACTGAGAAGAGTCCTAGAGACCTGAGAAGACTTGCTGTCACTCACACTTAAAAGAAAAACCATTAGTTAAATCTACTGCGAAAAACTCACATAAAGTAAAAATAATAATTTAAAAATTATAAAATCAGTTTTAGAAAGAAATTAGGATTTATAAAAAAAAAAAAATTTTAGGAGTGTATGTGTTTAGGGGTATTTTTTTTAAATATATATGGGGTACTGAAAGGTTATTGGGAATGACTTTTAGTCATAAAACTTATGTGCTATTTCACATATTCATTATAGCGGTTGGAGAAATTTGTTATTTTCCCGAACACTATATTTTTTTTAGGCAACACAAATGAATCACGAAACTTTTCTTTATCAACACAACAACGAAAGTTTTTTATTTGCAGCTTCGAATATTTGGTTTGCTTTTGGTGCTGCAAGACTCGTGGAGTTTAGGCTTGTTAGTGTTGGAGACGAAATGGCTTAGCGGGATGTTGAGATGACAGTGTGTTACTGGACGTGTGAGGGATGTGTTTAAAGTCACCGTGTAGTTTTGTATCTGGTATTTGGAGGAGAGTATGCATTATCTCCATTAATGTGGGCCAGAGGTGAAATGGTTGCTAGTGTGTCGAGAGCGGAGTTACGCTCGGATCGACATAGCCAAATTTTGGGGTGACATGAAGTGGTGCCTGTGGAAGGCATGCTGAATGCATCCAATTCATATTCAACTGGGATTCCTTGTAAGAAATCCATAAATTAGATGGTTCCCTCGTTGAATGTCCATGTTGCTGCTGCTAGTGTTAAAGCCACAGTGAGATGTCCACACTGGGTGGCTTGTCTAGCTAAAAAGCATCACTAAGCAGGGACAACCAGAGGCACGTCTGTTCTGGTCGCCATCTCAAGCCGAAGAGACTGAGTTTGGCCGCTCACCTATTTTGCTAGCCGGAAATGAAGGTCCGGGCTGAATAGGATTAGTCATCCTGATTGGGTGAAATTCAGTGTTGAATTAAATTGCGCGCCAAACCAAAATACGAGATTTTCCTCTTCTCTACATCATCCTAAAGTTCAACACCCTTTTCACATCTTGTATTGAGTTTCTTTAACACTTCCAAAAGAAATTCAATTACAATG
Organism: Sepioteuthis lessoniana; assembly: GCA_963585895.1. Taxonomy (NCBI): domain Eukaryota; kingdom Metazoa; phylum Mollusca; class Cephalopoda; order Myopsida; family Loliginidae; genus Sepioteuthis; species Sepioteuthis lessoniana. Next base: position 41,898,740 of record OY757927.1, read on the forward strand.
CCTGTTTGAAACAATTATTTTATTGTAAATTATTTTATCGTTTTTGTTATTTATTGTACAAGCAAGGAACAAATTAATTGAAACTGAATTAAACAGGAAAAAATTATCTTCATTTGCTTTGGTTTTTGACTAACAGTTCCTCTCTTGGTTTGGCTAATTTGTTTAACACATATCAGCGTCTTATGGGTTATTTAATGCTGAAATTTAAGACACATAATTTGCACTCAATTACATGGTTTCAAGTATTCTTATCTAACACTAATAGTTTATAAACAATTATACAGTTTCAAATAACTATTCATATTTGATAATGATAATCTTTTTCCCATACTTATATAGTATCAAGTATCTAATACTAATAATTGTTAAACAGATCTATTTGACCCATAAATGGGACCCTAGCACATACTACCACTCCTCATCAGAGTGGATCTTGGAGTAATGATGACAAATGGCTACTCCATAGTCACTAAAACTTCTGAACTAGAACCTTACTATCAGATATGTAGTTTTGTGCCATATTTAGGACGCTCCAATGTAAGTCATGGTACCACTATATATATATATATATATGCAAATTTCATTAAACATAATAGACATTTTATGTCTACATATTTTCTTCTGGATCCGTTTGAATTCCCATATTACTTTTATCGTATTTGGGGGGGTAATTGATTTATGTATTATCCATAGTTGTATGTATCCCTAGTACTTTCTGCCCGACTTTGGGCCATCATCAGGGGAGGATCTATTACAAAATGATGGCCCAAAGTCGTGCAGAAAGTACTAGGGATACATACAACTATGGACAATACATAAATCAATTCCCCCCCCCCCCGAATACGATAAAAGTAATACGGGAATTCAAACGGATCCAGAAGAAAATATGTAGACATAAAATGTCTATTATGTTTAATGAAATTTGCATTAACAAAGAAATGCTGCCTAAATATACATATATATATATATATATATATATATATATATTTATCGCTTAGAATATTCAGTCTATTGTCTTCTTCTTCATTGTTATACTCACAATGTTTCAGCCGATGTGTCCTTCAGCCTTCTTCGGGTGTTTCATGTTGAACTCAGGAGCCGACACAGAACTTCAAACTGAATCTTTTATTTAATCCACAGTGGTAGAGTGTATGATTCCATTAACTATGACAAGTATTAAGCTACTGTAAGTATTCCTTATATGCCTGTAGTTAGAACTAAACTAGCAACCTCCAGATGATTTCACTAAGAAGCATTTTTCAACCAAATGCTTATATCTATTGTGTCATATATCCTGCTGGACAAATTAATTATATATATATATATATATATATATATATATATGCACATATCTTAAGCTATATATATATATATATATATATATACTTACACACCATATCTTGTTTTTTGTAAACACGTTTTGTTAAAAAACACAGACAAGGTTTTTTATCTTTTTTTTTTATTTTCTCTTGTTTTTATACAAGACTAGATATGTTAGATTCAAACAGGAATAGAAATTTTACAGTCTTCTTCCTAAGTATTTTCAATTGTCATTGACAAGTCATTTCTTGGGATAAGAAATTACTTAATGACAAAAAGAATAACACCTGTTGTGCTATGGTTTGAATAGTTTCAGTTCTTCCTCAGAATCCAGTTCCTCGATCCAGTTTTTTTTTTTTTTTTTTTTTTTTTTTTTTTTTTGTTAGGCATCATAGCAAAATGAATTGGGCAATCTGTTGTTTTCTTCTCCCTTTATTTTCTTAAGCAATTATGTAGGTTTTATGGGATAGAGTTGTTAGTTTCATAACTCTGTGGTTTATGAATTCAAAATTTTTCCTTTTCCTAGACTGATTACCTTCCTAAAGTTAAAGAACCTTGTCTTCCCAATACTTACCCATAAGTGGATTCATGCCATTCCTAAGGATGCTAGCATGAAATGTAAACAGCCCTATTCTGGATTTGAACTCATTCATCAAGTCCATTTCTTACAATTATACCTTGTATGCTCTCACAAGCCCATCTTGATCAGTTGTGAATATTTTCTAAGAAATTATACATGGCTATATAACCAGGTGTTATATATGTCCTTTCCAAAGTTATTGAAAGTTTTGAGAAATTGTCAATAAAAATCTAATTGCCTTTTTGCTAATTTTTTAAGTTCCCATTCTTGCATTAATACTCTTTAAAAGAAAATATATTAGACTAGGTTGATTTATGTAAATTAGATAAAAATGAAGATCAGTAAGTTGCAAACATAGCAAGAAAATAAACATTTCCAATGGGAAGGGATGTTGGGTCCTTATGAACTAAACTCTTTGAAAGTTTAGCTCCTTAGTTTCAAGTTTCCTGCTCATTAAATAACAATCTAAAAAACTGAGCCCAAAACACATTTCACACTTTCACCCTGTCATATTTCACTGATGGTGAAGTACCAGTTCTGGTGTTCTGGAGAATGTGGAGTACCCTTTCAATACCATTACTCCCAGGTCCAATCTGACCCCGAGTGGCAGTATCTGATAGCTGGAAGAAGAGATGGATTCACATTTTTCTTAAGGGTATTATCATGAAATTTGTTCAGTCTGGCCTGTTCTCATTTTCTTATCCATTTGTTTTTGCTTTTATTTCATTATATATATTTATTTCACTGCATGATTATTGTCCTATGCTAGTCATGATACTTGATTGTAGCCTTACTTAACTGACGACCACATGCATTTCCAGCTAGTTGGTTTATCAACACCCTCTATGCCCATGTTGCATTTGAAAGATCCACAGATGGAGTATGACACAAATCTCTAGAATTTCTGATGGTTGGGGTGGTTCGTTGAAACAAGTTGCATCTATGCTGGCAACTCGAAGATAAGAAAAACTCTCCATTAACAATTAACAACTATTTATTGAAACACAATGGTGTAACAATGCTTTATATACAATGTGTGTGTATATATATATATGTATAGATAGATATGTGTGTGTGTGTGTGTAAATCGTGCCACTTTTTGTTATATTTGAGAGACAAACAAATGAAGTATCTGGCTGATGTAGTCTATGTTATTCAATTTGTTTAGAGAGTGAGTTTTTGCTGGACAGGCTTTAGTTCTGAGAGAGATTTCTTTCCTTAGTCTCCTTTCTTCAGTATGGACATTATATATCTTCTCTCATCTAACCCTAAAAACATCTATTCTTATAGAAGATACCCCTTGGAACAAACATTCCTGATTCACTAACCAATCACAGATTGTTTTGTATTCTTCTACTACTTTTTGACTAGTCAGCCAATCAAATGCACTGATCTATGTCAGTGGGAAGAGTATCCCTTCAATGTTTCAAATTTTAATTGATCATCTAATCAAACCAAAGTAGGGGCTTATTTAATTAAGGCTCCCAGCCCATGCCTTATGGGGGAGTATCTCTTTTCACACTAACCAGAACAAAAATCAAAGATCTGATATTTTTAACCCCAACAGATGGGCAAGAGTTAATTCATGATTTAAAATGGATCAATGCACAGACAAAACCCCCAAACCCAAAGCATGCTTACTTTTTTATTTTGACAATTTGAGAGTTCAGTTAGTTCTAGTCCCTCACTGACCTTTTAAATTGACTTTTAGATTTCTTTCAAAATCAATTAGTCTTTTTTATGTTGTTATAAAAGGAAAATTACATTTTACTTAATGAAAAAAATAAGTGGATAAACCAAAATACTGTCAACAGATTCCAAAATGATATTTCGTCTTTATTTTCAAAAGACTTCATCAGAATGATGAGTTTTTCTAAAGTTCAGTATAGGAAGAAATAGATAATTGAAAATAAAAAGAGAGAGGAGAGAAAGAAAGACAGAAAAGAAAGAAAGGAAGAGATAGAAATATATATCAGAGTGGTGGCAGCAGGGGTTATTGGCTGTGACTGTGATTCATTTTTGGAACATTTGGGCCATGGCTAAGTAGATGGGGGAGGGGAGTCTAGAGCCACTGTCAAAGACTTGACTAACAGAAATGAAATATATAAGTGAAAAATCATCCCGAAGTATGGAAGTGTGGTGGGAAATAAATATCTTAGTTTTTGTTAAGATTTTTTCTGATCCATTTCCTATTCCAATATTATTCTCACATAAAAGAATGTGTACCTGGTTGGGTGAAATCTGATAGAAATCAGGTCATTGCAGATTCTAACAGTCAACAAGAGTTTTTGCAATTTATGGATTTAATTAAAGTGGCCTGGGAAAAATTGAAAGTGTGTTTGAGATCTAACATGTGGGAGAAAAGTGCATTTTAGTTGTCATTTAATTTAATTGATCATTTGTGTTCATAAATCCTTTTTTTTCTAGATTATGTTGAGTTTCACCAGTGTAATATCTGTCACAATCTTTACATGGAATAGAATATATGTCTGTGTGAGAAGTGGTCATATTGTTGGTGCATTTCGAGATGTTAGTGAAATTTTTAATGGTTTATGATATGGTTTGTATAATTGGTATTCCTAATGAAGTTAATTTGTCATAGAAAGGTTTGTTGTGTGTCTTAATGGGTAGAGAGATAGGTCTGTGTGTAATAGGAATAATGGGAGTGTTTTTCTTGAGTTTATTTGATGAATGTATGTTGAGAGCTTTTTCTAGCATTTTAATTTGAAAAATTTAGTGTATTTTAAGCTTTTAAGGGAATGTTTGATATATTTAAATTCTTCATCTAGATATTGTGGGCTACATATTCTAAGTGCTTGTAAATAAAAACCAATTATGAGGCTTGTCTTGATTTAGCTGTTGTGGTGAGAGTAAAAATGTATATCATCATTTTTGTTAATGAGTTTGCAGTAGACTTTAAAAGTTAAATTATTTTGGGATTTAATAATTAGCATAGGGTGTCTTGCATAGTGTAATGGTTAGCAAGCTTGACTTTGAGTCTCATTGGGTGCTTCATTCATTCTGCCTTGTGCTACATCTAAGCAAAATGCTTAGTAAATTATCACTTTCCTCACCCCAATCCCTCAGTTGACAGGTTCAAACTGCCACTTTTTTGGTGGGGGTTGTCTTCATGGTGTAATGCTTAAAGCAATGGACTGCGGGATCGTAATAAGCAAGTTTGAACTCCATTCACGCTATTACATTCACTTTCGGACAAATACCCTTGGTAAAGGTATGAACCCCCTTATCCTCCCAGCTATGGGTTTAATAGTACCACAACTGTTCTTCTAGAAGAATAGCTTTGGCATTGAATAACCTACAAAGGTTGATATGTCATTAAACAAAGAAACGAACAAACAAATTAGCATGTCCAGGAGAGGTATGGTATTGTTTGATTTTTTTTTTTTTTTCATAGGTAAAATTCATGGAAGGTTCAACATTGTTTAATTTTTCTGCAATCTTTTCAATTTTTATGTTTTGGGGTAGGAAAATGTGCATATTATCAAGATATCTAAAATATGTAGCATTAATGGGTAATCTGGATTTAAAATGGCCAGATTCTAAAAATTCTAGAGATAGACAGGCAAGAACACCACTGAGTTGGTTTCTCATAGAGAAACCAGATTTCCCTTTATAAAATTTATCATTAAATTTAGAATAAGTCATGTTAGCTATGTGTTTGCAGATTTTTAAATTTGATAATAAATTGTCAGTGTTTCCGTTTATCAACTTTTCCACTTATTTTTCCCATCTTGTCAAATTTACCAAACCTACCATTCCTCCATTTTTCTAAATAAAAAAAAAATGCATCATGCTCTCCATAAGTTTTGGGGGGATTGTTCCAAGAGTTCTATGATTGGTATTAGTATCATCTTCATGTTCCACATTTTTTATTTCTCTGGCAAGGTCCACATATTTCTTCAGTTTTTTGCTTTCCATTTATTTTACTCATTGAGATCATGAAGTCTACTAGCTGACACATTTCTTCTTTCTTGTTGACTACAACTAAATCTTGTTTTCTGATTGGGATTGGGTAATCGGTTTTTATCTCAAAATTTCTGAGAATTTTGTGTGCTGTATTTTTCAAAATAGATTCTTTATCTGTATGGTTAAATTTTAGTTGCTTGCACAATTCTCAGTAAATCGCTTTCCCCACTCATGCCTGCTCTTGTACTTCATCTGGGCCAGTTTGCTATATTTACTTATTATCATTATTAAAAATAGAAATAAAAGGATATCATTATTTGCAATTCATCATTAATATTATAAAATATAACTTAAAATTATAGTAGAAAAATATTCAAATAGATCAGTCTGCTTTAATCTATTTCATTTCTATTTATTATTATCATTCTATTTTGTCTAAATATTAATTTGGCTACAAATGGAGATATAATGAAAAACTTCTTGGTTGTCTAATTATTTCATCATCATCATATCGTGCTGGCAGCACGGATATCCCTGACCCTCTCTCGCCACTCCTCCTTATCGTTCATCGCCCTAGGTAGGTCTTCAGGACAACAACCTGTATCCTCACATAGCTGCTGAATGTACGTTCGAGCTGGTCGTCCTGCTTTTGCGCGGCCATGTGTGGGGTCCATAAGAGTACATCTCTTATGAGTTCATCTCTGCTTCTCCAGCAGTGTCCTGCATGTCTGGTTCGTCTAACTTGAATAGTTTTCGTGATAGGGGGCAGGTGGCCGTACAGTTGGTGTCTTGTGGGGTGTTGCTGCCAGGACTTGTTCAGGATTGCACGCAGCATTCTTGTGTAATTGCCATCTAGTTTCTTCTCCAGCCGTTTTGTTAGCGTCCATGTAGTGCATCCATATAGCAGTATCAATGTGACCGCTGCCTGGAAGAAACTGCGTTTCATTTTATCGGTTAGGTCTGATTTCCATATAATCGATAGCCTATTGATAGCTGTCCATGCTTTCATTAACCTCGTTTCGATGTCCTTTTTGGTTGATTCGACGCTGCTTCCTAGGTACGTGAATTTGTCTACTAGTTTAAGTGGGGTTCCTTCTAGAGTGGAGATGTCCCCCGTTTGGTTATAGCACATATATTCCGTTTTGTGTGCATTAACATGGAGGCCTATGCTTGCTGCTGCTCGTTCCAAACTATGCAGAAGTGTTTCGGCTTGGTCAGGTGTATTTGCCAGTATCGCTATGTCATCGGCGTAGTCGGCGTCGGTAATTGTTTTTGCGGGGTATTTTCTGCTTCTTTTCTTCATCAGTTCGAAGCCATTCTCTTTGATTTTGTCAATCGATGTTCTAAGTACGTAGTCTAGACAAACGATAAAGATGTACGGGGCCAGCGTGTCCCCTTGTAGTACTCCTGCTACAATGTCAAAGTATTTTGTGTCTCCATCGGGTGATCGTACTTTTACTTTAGTGTTTCTATAGAGAATCGTTATTGCCGCTACGGTTTCTTTAGGTATGCCGTACGCTAGTAGGATTTGTTCCATCTTTCCTCTGTGAATGGAGTCGAAAGCCTTGGTAAAGTCGACAAATATTAATGTCGCTTGTAGGTTCTTTGCCCGTACACCTTCAAGGATTCTGCGGATGGTTAATATTTGTGAGGTCGTGGATCTATTTCTTCGGAAGCCATTTTGGTTTTTTCTAAGTATGTTGTCGATTTTGGGTTCTATTCGGTTTCGTAATAGGGCATTGTAGATTTTGGCAGCTATGGATGTAAGTGTTATGCCTCGGTAGTTTTTGGCTAATCCAAGGTCCCCCTTTTTAGGGAAGGGGAGTATGCATCCCTTCATCCATCTATCTATCGGATTTTGATTGTATACTGCGTTGCAGTGTCGGAGCAGTATGTCGTCGAATTGTCTGGTCTTCCATACTTCCGGTGGAATTTCGTCCAGCCCTGCAGCTTTCCTATTTTTAATTTTTCTGAGAACCGAGTCGAGTTCTTCTTGTGTGAACGGTCCAAGTTTAATGTCTAATTGTTTGCTAATTATTCTGGTGATTGGTTCATGCGTTATTTTTGGTGGGTTTCCAAGTAAGTTTTCGAAGTGCTGTTTCCACAGTTTTATTCTTTCTTGTTGGTTTGCTGCTTTAAGTTTTGCTTTGGCTGTGTTCTTTCTTCTGCTCACTTCGTTTATTGTTTGCCAGGCTATTCTAGATTGTCTATCTTCCACCGAGTCTCTAATCTTATCTATCTGATTTTGAATGTATTCTGTCTGTTCCTTTATATATATGCCTGCTAATTGATATTGTGCCGTTTTTAGTTTTAAGGCATTTGTGTTTGTTGGGTTTTTTCGATAGTTTTTGGAGGCTGTTTTCACTAGTGCACGTTTTTCTCTCACCGCTAAATTTTCCCATGGGACTCTATATTTAGTTTTAATTTTTGTTGGAATGTATTTTGCTGCTGCCTCGAGGTGTGCATTGACGAAATTTTCGTATTCGTCGTTTGGTGTACTTTTTTCCGTCTTTTCTTGTAGTGTTTTGAATCTGTTTCTTAATTCTAATACGTATTTATCTCTTACATCTTTGTTGTTTAATAGGGCCCAGTCATAGTGTTTGGTGGTCGCTGTTCGTTTGTCGTTTTTTCGTAGGCTTAACCGTATTTTCGTCGTGACTATTCGGTGATCGGTGGACACACCCTCAAAAGAGAAGTATGCCTCGCAATTCAATGCACTATTCTTCCATTTCTTGTTTATAAGGACGTAGTCTATCTGTGCTTTAGTATTGTTTGCATACGTGTATGTCCATAGTTTGCCCTCTCTTTTTTGGTAGTTTGTATTGAGGCATGCTAATCTATTTTCTATCATGAAATCTGTTAGATGTTGCCCATTTCTATTTGACGTGTTGTGGAGGCTGTATTTGTTGTTTCCGTTTTTCCCGATTTGGGCATTCATGTCTCCGCCAATGACTAACATGTTGTGTTTCGGGATGCTACGCACTAATGTGGATAACTCATCGTAGAAGGTGACTAGTTCATTTTCTTCACTAACATTGGTGGGGCTGTAGCATGAGATGATTGTTGCTCTGGGGTTTCCGTTAAATGTAGCTGCCATCATTCTAGGTTGTATTTTCTCAACGCTATTAAGCGTTTTTAATGCTCTAGGTCCTATAAGTAATCCTACCCCTCTTACTGCGGCGTTGACAGAGTTTTTCCATGCGGATACAGTGGCGAGCGACCAGCCATTGCTAGTTTCGTGATATTTGATATCTTCTGTGTGCGTGTATCTGTGTTCTTGTCTATCTTATGTTCTTCGGCCGATGCGATTAGCTCTGGGAGTTGTCCTATTCTATTTAAGGTTCTTACGTTAAATGTGGCTATTTGTAGTGTTTTCTTGCATTTTAGTAGTTTTGATTGCTTGAGCTCTGTAGCTGATTTTTCGAACACCGAGGCCAGGACGCGCCCCTTTTTTACCCGAGCGAAGAGCAATGCGGTTTGTGTAAGTGGTTTGAGTGTGGGTCATGGTTATCTTTCGATGGCTGTTTTATTCTCTTCTATAGAAGCCACTCTTATAGAGGAGCAGCAGTAGTTCCCCGATCGAACTAGCGATCCTGAGCGTAAAGTCGTCAAACTCACGTCCAGGACCCATTTGGGTATTGAGTTTGATCGTCCATGGGTTTATTCAAATACCTTTACGTACATCATGCTGCTTCCCATGTGTACGCAAAAAAAAAAAAAGGGGGGGAGGTAATTTTGGTTTAAGTTTTAAGTTTTAACTTAGTTAAAGTCCAACATTAAGGTACTTTCGTATGACTTTCACTAGTACTGACTTATGCTTTTTTTTGCTGTATTGGGACTTTTCCTGGGTTTTTCATTTTTTTTTTTCTACAGTTGGGAACCTAGCAGGCTTGAGGAATTATAGAGCTTAATTTTTTTTTTTTTTTGTGGTAGCATTTTTTTTTTTTTTTGTGGTAGCATTTTTTTTTTTTTTCTGTGGTAGCATTAGGCATTGTAGGCTTTTTCTTTTTCTTCTAAACTACTGTTAGGGCTTTCTTTACGAATTTTTAAATTATTCGATAGAAGATATTCAAAAACATTCTGCCTTGTTTGCTGACATGTGGATAGGCTAATATCAATTTGGCTTTATAGTAGAGTAAGCGTGTCTTTACATTTAAAACGCATAGTTTAAGCATTATTTCACAAACAAAATACAGCATAACATTTTGTAAAATTCAGCATTTTAAATTGATAGGACTTAAAGACATACTGACCAATATTGACATATTTCTTCCACTTGGCTCCTGAGTTCAAATGCGTCTTCTTCGTTTTGACTTTTATTTACTACTGAAATTTTAGGTAGCTTTGGGGGCGGTCTACTGGGGTGGAGGGGAGAATTCGTTTTTTTTTTTTTTTTCTTTTTCTTTCTTTCTTTTTCCCTTTCTCTTGGGGGGTGTTGTGGTAGCATTAGGCGTTGTAGGCTTTTTCTTTTTCTTCTAAACTACTGTTAGGGCTTTCTTTACGAATTGTGTTGAAATTATCACTCTCATCAGTACTTGATAGAACTACTGATAATTGTAATTGTCAGTTCAAAGTTATCTGCTCCAAATCCCACATTGAATAAGGGTTAGGTTATCTGCCTCAAATTTCTGTCGCTCTCTCTGTAAATAAAATGAATACTGCGCATGTTTTAAAAACTTGTCCTCATGTTTTTGCCTTGTTGATTGAGTTAAAGTATCCTGCACCTAAAAAGGTATGTCTAATCTTTATGTGAAATTAGATTCGTAAATTCCCATAAATTAGTGCTGATTCTGTGCACAAAAAAGTCCTGTTGGGAGGGCTTAGAATATGCCAACTGCATCCTCTCCCTTAAAAGAAAAGGGTATACTGCATCCACTGGTGATGCTCCAGTTCTGAAGCTCTAGGGAGTGTGGAGTCACTCCTTCATTGTCATTATTCCAAGGTCCACTCTGACCTGTAGTGGTGTTACCTGTTGTTCCCATCTATAAATCAAATAGATCTGTTTGAAAATTATTTGTATTGGATTGGAATACTTGATACCATGTAGCTGCATACAAATTATTTGTATTAATATTTACTTGAAGATATAATTGTTTACTAAAAATTGTTATTATTAGTCACTTGAAACCATAAAATTGCTTGCAAATTGTTGGTATTTGATAGGAATACTTGATATAATTGTGATCAAACAAATGATTATTATTGAATATTAAGTTATTTAACACATAAGTGTGCAAATTATTTTTAGATAGGAATATTTGTGTACAAACAAATGATTATAAACAAATTAAAAATAGATGCAAGTGAACATTGAAAATATAGTTATGATTACTATCAAATATTTAGAAATGAATCATTAAGTAACTCACAAGAAGTCGATATAATGAATAAACCAAACTAGTCTAAAGCTTTTAATTTTTGTTGTACTGGGTCAGAATTATAATCTTTATTTTTATGTTTTACAAGAATATTGATGCTGTCATCCATCTTCAGTGCTCTGCAATGTTCATTTCCTTTTTAAAGTTTTTCCCATGTATTTTTGTGGCATTTTTACCTACCTAGGATGCAGTGTCTCATCAACAGAAAAAGACATCGACACGCAGCTAACGAAGGCTTGGACAGCTATCGATAAGCTATCAATCATATGGAAATCAGACCTGACCGATAAAATGAAACGCAGTTTCTTCCAGGCAGTGGTGTATGGATGCACTACTTGGACGCTAACAAAACGGCTGGAGAAGAAACTAGATGGCAATTACACAAGAATGTTGTGAGCAATATTGAACAAGTCCGGGCGGCAACACCCCACAAGGCACCAACTATACGGCCACCTGCCTCCCATCACAAAAACTATCCAAGTTAGATGAACCAGACATGCAGGACACTGCTGGAGTAGCAGGGATGAGTTCATAAGTGATGTACTCCTATGGACCCCCACATATGGCCAAGCTAAAGCAGGTCGACCAGCTCGAACGTACATACAGCAGCTATGTGAGGATACAGGATGTAGCCCTGAGGACCTGCCAGAGGTGATGAACGATAGGGAGAAGTGGCGAGAGAGGGTCAGAGATATCCGTGCTGGCAGCACAACATGATGATGATGATGATTTCATATCCACCTGCTTATGAGGCAGTTTCATTATTTATTCTTTGTCTTTTGTTTTTTTTCTATCACAATAAAGTATGTCCTTTAGAAATGCTTTTAGCTTTTATGTTTTTTAAAACTATTGCATAGTCAAGAAATTTAGTAATACACACACCTGATGTAAAAAATGTCCTTAAATACATGAATTTATTCTACAAGAATATTAGGAGATTTTATTCCCAAGTATGCACATAGTTTGGGAGGCATATTTCACTAAGACTTTGAAATTGCTCTTCTAAAAGAAAGTTAACATAAATTATCACAAATAAGTCAAATATATGAATTTAAAATGTTGTGCATTTAGTTAGCAGTCTTTCATTAATACTAGTTTGAATGAAGACGATAGACAAGTTTAGAAATATTGTCTTTCATTTTATCTAGTATTTTCTGTTAGGTAATGATGAATTAGATATTTCATTTATTTATCATGTCAAGGTCACTAAAAATTTGGTGTTCACCCTCAGAGCAGAGTAACCTGCCTTATGTTTTTGTTTTATTTTGTTTATTTTAGTTTCCTGGATTCATTTTTTAATGTCAGCAGAGAAGACTTCTATTTGCTTTCTGTACAAATAAAACCTTTCTGATTAATTTTACTCTAAACAGTTCCAGACAGAGAAGAAAGAGACTCTTGTGAATGCTTATTTTATTTGCTTTCAAGCCTTTCTTGGTTAATTTTAAGCCAAAATGTTCCAGAAATCTCTAAGGGCCTGAGTGGCTACTCTAACCAAAACCTTTAAAAGATTATTTGAGGTCAATGGAGATCACATGCCAAGTTTAATCAAGATTGGGTCATTTGCTGAGAAGTTTATAGGTAATAAACAAGCAAGTAACCCTAACCCTAACCAACCATTATATTTATATGAAGGGTGGATCTGTAGTCTATATTCTGACATACAATTCTTACCTGAATTTTGGTCTCAAATTTTCACTGCATACTGTTCAATAGATGTGATTTACCTAATCCTAACACAACCATTGAATTAAGGGGTATATGTTGAAAATTGAGTTATTGGCCGGGGTTCAATCCCAGGTTGAGTCATACCTAAGACTCAAAAAATGGTACTTGATGCCACCATGCTTAGCACAGCATTATAAGGTAAGGATCAAGGGTAAAGTGGAGCAATCCAGGGAAAGGAGTAGCACCTTCCCCTACACCTAGGTGTTGTTGCTATTGAAAAGGAAGCTATCAGGTCATCCTTGACTAAGGTCGCCAACTTTGCTTTACTTTATTTATCCAATCCCTCTTATGAGCAGGATGTGATACAAGGTCAATTCTTGAGTAGAATACTGCTGAGTTTGAATTCAGTTTTCCTTTTGGTTGCCTTATCAGTTGCTAGAGAGCCCTGCCTTACTATTTACCCAGATCTGGGGAGAGGAAGAAGGATTCATGCCTTTCCCTCATGGTATTAGCACAAAGTAAAATGCAAACAGCTTTGTCCAGGAATTGAACTCAGGTTCCTGATTTCATTTTGTTATGTTTTGACCTTCGACCCGGCCCAAAAAAATGCTATTCCAAGGTGATGCACCAGAAGGAAGTGACACATTCCAATGGCCAGTAATCGAAAGAGATCGCGTGGGCGGATTAAGGCTTATAATATGGGACAAAGTGAAGGTCCCACTGTGCCAAACAGACTGATCCACCAGAAGAGAGTGACCTCTGAACTGCATGACAGTTATTTCCTCTTGATGACGATTAAACATTCAATTTCAAAGATCCAGTGGGCGATCATGTGGGCGTTGAATTATTATTTAACTCAGTTGAGTTCAAGTCCAAGAAGCAGTTGCCAGGAGGGTTCCAGACAGCTAGAGACTAGATGCGGTAGGGAAAGCCACACCTGACCGAGGGGGTCCATGGGAACCCCGATGGAGTGGACCCCAGCATCAGGAGAACAAGAAAGACACAACGTGACGGGGTCAAGAAATTACAGTTTATGTTTGATCTCCAGCTCCCTCTCACATGCAACCCTTGAACAACCCTTTCGAACCCTTGCAATAAAGTGAGAGGTAAAATATATTTGTAAAGAAGTCTTCTTGTGTCTTCCTTCCTTCATGCGTCTTAATTATAGTGTCGTTGTGATGCTGCATGAACATGTATATGTGTATATAAGCATATTTATTATGTGAGTATATAACAATTTCCTACAATAACTGTTATGCTAAAAACACACCTCCAAGTAATTGTTGTGTAAAATACTTTTTTCCTCATTAGACAACCTGTTGATTGTACCTTTTACATATATTGATTGTACTTATATATGTTCTTGCACATGTAAAAATTCTGAGTATTTGAGTCATCAACCAACTATATGGTATATCAACCTTCATAGGTTCTTTAATGCCAAAGCCATCCTTGTAGGAGAACAGCAGTGATACTATTTAAACCATTGTTGTGGAGATATAAGAGTTTATATCATTCCCTTGGGTATTAGTCCAAAAGTGAAAGTAATAGCCCGACTAGAATATCAAACTCAGTCCAGCATGTTAGCTATTACATTTCATAACAACCAAATTTGTTTATGCTGCTGCTCTTTTTCGGCCAATGTATATAGGGATGCAAATTATATGATTTGCATCTGGGTTTGTTTTTTTTTTTATTTAACTTTTAGATAAATGGGACATTTTCATATAAACTCTTCTACGATAATTTACCCTTAGTTTTGCCTGGCGATGAAAGTAAAGTTGGGGTCAAGTCAATTCAGCTACAGTAAAGAATTGTGGATAATTTTGAAGTATCCTAATTTAGAAAATTTTCCGATCTTATACTCATGACTACAATTATCTTCCTCATCTTTCACCCTTCTCATTTACATTTTGTTCATTTAGCAATGACACAAAACTTCATTTTGATATAAATTTTTCTAAGATCCACTTTTAAGTAAAAATAAACAAATAAAATGAATAAATTGATTAATTAATTTGGAAGAAATATATTGTAAATGCATCTTTTACTATATTATCATTATTATATGATGTTATTCCCACCACATAGGAAACACTGGGTAGCCCTCTTAAGGGGTAAATTTGGGTTGCTCACTTTCTCTGAAGCATATTTCATTAACACAGACAAGGTCCTTTTTAACAGTTTTTAAATCTACTTTTCTTGTTGTTTTACAATATTTTTTAAGTTTGATTCAATTTTATATAAAAGTTGTCCAAAGCTCTCTCCCTGAGTGCATTCTCTCTCTCTCTCTCTCTATTTATACACACACACACACACACACACACACACACACAGGTAGTGGTCTATGATTGGTGAAAGTGTGTCTCTGTTGCTTTTAAATCAGTATTGACTCAAGGACACATTTTGGTTATTGGATGACTTCCTTCTGATGTTCAAGCTTTACATAGAAACTAATCTATTAGTGCTTATCAGTGGAGTTACTTATCAAATGGTCTGCAGGAAATTTAAATCCTTTCCAGGTGCTCCAAAAGTCTTGCTTTAGTATTTGTGCCCGATTTGTTTCGGTAACAATCATGTTTTCTATTCTTTTTTTTTTTAAACTTAATTTGTATTGTGTTTAAGGGACCAAGTCATTGATAGATATTACAAAAATTAGTCTTGCTTTTTTCCTCTTTGACCAAACTGTGAGAGGAAAAGACTTGTGGGTTACAACTCTCTACTTTGATTCTTCTCTTTAAGCCTTTATTACCAGTAGTTTTGCCTCCCATTAACATTATTTTCTTCTCCTGTTTTCATAAAATAGACCCATAAAAGTTCATTGGCTGTGAAACTCTTACCCTACCACCACTTCTTTTTATTGCCCTCTCTTTATCTCTTTTCTAACCTGTTTGGACATTGAGAAGAGTAAGAGACTTCACTCTCTATCCACCATTCTATGTCTGAAACCTGTAAGAAAATCTTAAACTGAGAAAAAAAATTGGAAAGGAAAGTTTGAATGATTTATATCTTTTTGTTCAGGATCTAAGGACACTGAATGCTTAGTGAAAAAAATTATTTTACTTGTATTTGAAATTCTTTTTTTCCTCAAATATATGTCTTTATATATTGTAAAGCTTTTTTTCCGTTTCCTTTTCCTTTTTTTAAACCTTGCATTAGATACAGCTCCACCTTTCCAGGATTTTAACCTATGATCCCAAGCTTTATTTCTACCTTATACTTACAAGTGCTCCCTTTGTGTAAGCTCACATATAAACTGTTTTCCTCTAGAGAAACAGGTTGAAAATAACCTCAAAAATGTACCTTCAGGTAATCAATATTTGATTGGGCCTTATTTATTGGCATTAAATGGCAGATTTGTTTGTTTTTTTATCTTTCTATTATCAGAATAGAAATAGGGAAATATAGTAAGACTCACATACTTGAATATTTTTGTAACAAAACTTCTTAAGAATACTGAAAGCGTTATGCACTGTCTAGCCACATACAGACCATCAACGAGTCTAAGAGTTGTAAGGTAGTGTGCAGCAGGAGTCAGGATATTTTGGGCTATGAAGGAATCATTACACATAACATAGGTAGTTACTTAGATATAAATAAGTTTATTTATAAGTATATATTTAGATTGTTATTTTTAGTGAAATTCATTCAATAATTTTAATATATTTTGTCTACTGGACATTTGGAATAACAACTTAAGTCAGAATAATGATATGAATACAATGATTATGATTTTAGTTGAAATCAATGCCAGGTAAGAAATTGAGATTCAAAATGGAGACACTATAAGACTAACAGACAAAAGTAAAAGAGAAAATCTCTTTAACTTATTTGATTTTTCAGAACAATATTCATTTTACATTGTTTATTGTCAATGAAAAATTTACAAATGTTAAGAAATCAACAAAACAGAAAAAAGGTTTACTAATTATAATTTTTATATTATGAAGTTAATATTGTTCACAGAATTTTATTGAGAAATATTTTAGATTTAGATTTACATTTGAAGAAATTTAACAGTCAAAAGATTTTTTTTCAGATTGATAGTTCTAACTAAGCAATAATTCTATGTGATTATTTTACATCTCTAACTTGAAGACCTATGAGGGTGAGTTAAAAATTTCATAGGCTTATGTCATATCTGCTATTGATGACTCTTTGACTAAATGGATCCAACCACTGCAATGCCAATGGAAGAAAGGAGACTGTGTTGAAAAATAAACCTTATTTGGTTACATTCCATGAGAGTATTTTTGTCAGCCTATGAACTTTCCAGCTGATCCTCATTTATTATCAATCATTTACAAATCTCCAGTTAAATACAATAGAATCATTACATGAGGTGGTGGTGTTGTGATTGGTGAGAGAACATTCTATTCAATGGACATAAACATCATATACAGCACCTTACTGAAGAAATTCTATAAGAAGAAGAAAATGTGTGTGTGTGCGCGCGTGCGTTATGCATATATATATATATATATATATATATATATATATATATATATACCTGTTAAGTAGAGTGTTTGCCAATGACCTGGGAAACTGGAGTTCAATCCCAGGTCAAGTCATACCAAAACACTCAAAAGATGGTACTTGATACCTCCTTGCTTAACACTCAGCATTGTAAAATATGGATCAAGGGTAAAGTGGAACAATCCAAGGAAAGGAGTAGTGCCCTCCCTTACATCTCATTGTAGTAGCTATTGAAAAGGAAGCCTTCAAGTCACTCTCAACTACGGTTGCCAACTTTACTTACTTATAAATATATAAATATATATAAGAATTTGAATCTTGCTTTACTTTCATCTCATGACTAATAGTTTCATGTTTTCTATAGAAGACACAATTGTCGGATGAAATTTCATATCAAGACAGTTATTTTGTCTCTTCAATAAAAGACCAATGAAACTATTAGTCAAGTGATAACAGTAAGAAGATGAGATCCTAATTCTTTTTAGTTTTCATTATGCTCTACTGACCAGCATTTGAGCACTTATGATTTATCTAATGCTTTTTAAAAGATTAATTATTCTTTTCTGTTTGCAATATATATATATATATATATATATATAGATAGATAGATAGATACCTTGACTTTTATCACGCCTGAGTTACCTCACTGATTAAAAGCAATTATTTTATCAAAAATTATTTGAATTGTATGGGCAATGAATGAATTGATTCAAATTACATTGAAAAAAGTTGTCTCCATATACACCCATTTTTACTAATTGTACCCCTCCCCACAGTACCAATTAGTGGTGTAAGTCATGGTACCATGTGTATATATATATATATATATATATATATACACACACACACACTTACACACAGAATATTTGTCTATATATGGATAAGTTCTGGTTTTTATCCATGGCATTATCCATCATAAGCTGAAAATATAAATGCATTGGTTGAGTAAAATTCTTTAAAATGAAATGAAAAAAAGAAAACCTAGTAAGATAACAAAGACAGAATAAACTGAAATAAAATAATCTGAAAAAGAGAATATAAACCAATGCCGACAAGGGAGAAGACTGAACTATAAAAAATTCTTATGAGAGAATAAAAAAGACAGCAAGATATGAAATAGTGTACCCTACAGAGTTATACATCTAATGAAAGAAACAACAAAAAAAATTGTTTTTCTTTTAGATGATACATTTTTTTAGAAATGAAACTTATATATATATATATATATATATATATATATATATAAGTATACTCACTGAATGTTAATTAATGTCTTGTATTACTGTTAGGTTTCATACATTATTTACTCATTTGGAAAAAATCTGTAAAATCACAAATATCAACAATGTGAGATACTGTTATATTGTCATCTACAGCATCACAACGACACAATTATAAAGACAGACGCAGGAAGACTTATTTAACAAAATATACCTCCCACTTTATTTGTAAGGGTTCGAAAAGGTTATTCAAGGTTTGTGTGTGAGAGGGAGTTGGAGACCAAACAGAAACTGCAATATTTTGACCCCCACTCTTATGGCCGTCAACATTGTGTCTTTCTCGTTCTCCAGATGCTGGCCCAGAGGCCCACTCTGCTGGGTGATGGCTTTCTTTACTGCATCTTATCAGCAACTTCTCTGGTCCCCAAACTCCATCGGGGTTCTTGAGGGCCCCCTCAGCCGGGTGTGGCTTTCCCTACCACCTCTCATCCTTCTCCAACTCTAACTGGAACTCGAACTGGGACTTCTGTCTTGACTGAGTTATATAATAGTTCAACGCCCACTCGATCTTGGAATGGCATGATTGATCGTCATCCAGTGGAAATAACTGTCATGCAGTTCAGAGGTCACTCTCTTCCTGTGCATCAGTCTATGAGTGTACCATGGGAATTTTTTTTACCTCGTCCCATTTCATCAGCCAATTTCCGCCCAATTCATTCAACAAAACTTATGGATGAACTAGCTGTATGACACCTTCCCTGGCAAACTAACTGTGTGCCATATTGTCTGTCCAACTAGCTGTGTGCTATATTGTCTGCCCAAATAGCTGCATACCTTATTGTCTACCCAAATAGCTGCATGCCATATTGTCTGCCCAAATAGCAGCATGCCATATTTTATGCTCAACTGGTTGTACTGTCATTTCTTCCTAAATAGCTGTATACCATATTGACTTCCCAACTAGCTGTCCTTTAATCTCTACCCAACTAGCTGCATGCCATATTGTCTGCCCAACTAGCTATTCTGTCATCTCTTCCCAACTAGTTGCATGTCATATTGTCTACCCAACAAGCTGCATGCTATATTGTATGCCAAATTGGTTGTACTGTGTGAAATCTTAGAGGCCATTTAGCTTGGTCTGATTCTTCTGTTTGTAATAGTATCCTCTCTTCTCTCTTGTCTTCATTCCCCGCCTGCCAAAACCATTTGCTCTTATTAGTACCACAACATCCCAAAATCATGACACAGGCAAGTCTATGTCATTTGGGGCTCTACACTTCCCCCTAATATCATCATCATTACATGAGTGGTAGCTATGGGGCAGCCTTCTCAGTCTATTGCTTTGTTGGAGACGCAATACCGCAGGCGCGTCTACACACTGAGATGGTCCCATTGTTGCTACCATTGCTCAAACTACCCAAGTCAGAATGAACCAAATGTTCATCTCCATCTTCACTATCACTAACCATTATATATATTTTGTCATCTCCCAACACAGGGATATCATGCTCCACAGGATTGTTCACAACCTGAGGAAAGGAGCAGAGGTCTTACACATGGTGTGGCACTCTATCTATGCACACTGTCTGGTGACTCACTAATGCAGTTACTACTCCCATCCTCCATCAACTTGTGCATTTGTTCACCCAAGTTCCCACCAGTACAATGTCTCCCTTCTCATATATTCCAGTCTCAGGTTCAGGCTCCAGTGGGAGGATTCTATTCATCCTTTTATTCTGGAATCATACTGGTACAATGCAGGAACAGACATGCCATAGACATCATCTTTTGGTATGACTTTGTACCGGTACACTGCTTCCTGGTAGCGACACAGTTTCTGGATCTGTGGAATCATTCAACGATACCATTTCCAGATTGCACATATGTGCATTGAAAAGGCAGGTACTCACCCCAGCTTTCAGCAAATGCTCTAAAACTCCTACTACTGAATGCTGGGTGGTTATCAGTCATGATCTCCCCAAGTGGGCCCCTCTTGAGAAAGATGGAGTCAAGACACCAGATTACATTGCCAGAACATTCTGATCACATTGGTTGCCACTTGTGTAATGATGATGATATTGGGGTGGGGTGGGGTTGAAACAGCAGCCCCCCTCACTCCAAATGATATAGAATCACCTGTGCCATGATTTTTGGATGTCATGGTGCCAATAAGACAGTTTTGGCAGGCTGGAAATGAAGATGAGTGACAAGTGAGAAGAGAGGATTCTACTATGACCAGAAGAATCAGACCAAGCTAACCAGCCACTAAGATATCTTTCAAACTATTTTGGTATTATTAGCAGCATGGCAACTAGACTATTTTATCTTTGACTAATCTCTGAGTTCAGTTGCACAACAATGAGTTTGCCAGTAATGGACTCATTGGAAGATCAGGAACTTACCTGTAAACTACAGGATTAAGACAAGGTGAAGCAGGAGGTCCTGCCACTATAATTCAAATGTGCAGCTCAAGAGACATATCAGAAAATATTGAAAGAGCAACAGGGCGATGTTCAAGAAATTAAATGTGCCCTTGTAAGAGCAATTGGAACAGATTTGTTCATAGCATTTGACTAATTTACCACGTGCTACCTCCGTCCAGGAGAAGCAGTGAATGAATTCTTGATGAACTTACAGCGTCTGGCTTTGCTGATGAGGAAGATGCCACCAAATGCTGCATGAAGGCCACTTTTATGAATGGGATGCCAGATAATGTAAGGGGACGTCTCCAATCTTCAGCCAGTAGGGAATCATTGACTCTAAGAGAGTTGCTTGAAAGATATCTTAGTGGCTGGTTAGCTTGGTCTGATTCTTCCAGTCATAGTAACATCCTCTCTTCTCACTTGTCACTTCTTGCTCATCCTCATTCCCAGTCTGCCAAAACTGTCTGCTCTTTTTGGCACCACAACATCCAAAAATCATGGCGCAGGCTAGTCTATATCATTTGAGGCAGGGTGACTGGCTGTTTTCACTAAACTTTGATTTGACTCCAACTAGCTGTGTGTCCAACTGACTGTTCTTGATCTTTGCCCAAATAGCTGCATGCCATATAGTCTCCCCCACTAGCTGCATGCAATATTGTATACTCAACTGGCTATACTGTCATCCCTCCCCAACTAGATGCATGCCATTTTGTCTGCCCAAGTTATTGTACTTTGATCTCTGCTCAACTATTGTCTGCCAAACTGGCAGTTCTGTTTTCTCTTCCCAACTGCATGCCTTCTCATCTGTCATCATTTATCACAAACTATCAATGTGCTAATTGGAATTCAACAGTGTTGGATTGTTTGGGAGAGAATCAAGAAAGTGGAGTACAATCCGTCCACAATCTGGCAGATTGTATGTATAGACTTGCCGGTTAGTAGCAGGTAGAGATCAGCCAATCATTGACATGAAGAGGCATATAAGAGAAGGCGCAAATTATCCTCATTATTTTACCCTATTGCAGTCTTCCACTGTCAAGATGCATCTTATGTATTAAGAATTCCACAACTAGAGGACAAAATGGCTACCAAAATTCCAACAGTTTATGGGCTCAGGACAGCGAAAATGTTCATTGATGGTAATGAATCCAAGTATGAATTATGGGAAGGGAAGTTCCTAGGATATCTTAGAATTCAAAATTTATACCAAATTATAATGTCACCAACAGATCAAAGTGACAATATGGATTTTGTTGAAAAGAATGCAACTGTCTTTGCCAAGTTCATCCAGTATTTAGATGACAAAAGTTTATAGTTAGTAATGAGAGACCCAAAGACAATGGGCAGAAGACATTAAGGATATTAAGAAAACATTATTTATCAAAACGAAAGCCAAAAGTTATTTCCCTCTATACCATGCTATCATCTTTGAAGAGACTTGAATAAGAGTCTATTACAGACTATATAATAAGAGCAGAGAATATTTCTAATTCTTTGAAAGAAACTGGTGAAGTTATAAGCGACAGACTTTTTACTGCCATCGTTCTAAAAGGGTTGCCTCCTAATTTTAAACTTTTTACAACAGTTATAACTCAGAAGAAAACCTTAGCCTTTTCTGAATTTAAGATATGTTTAAGAAGTTAGAAAGAAACAGAGGGTATTTGTTACCCCCCACCCCACCCAGATGAATCTAACGATACATTACAAATGAAAATTACATTTAAAAAAGCTAACCCAACGAATAAACTTGGGGTAAGTACTCATTCACGTTATGATTGTAAATCAACAAATTATAACTATTATAATTACTAGAAACCTCATCACAATAGTAAAGACTATAATATTCCCCACCCCCCATCCCAGGGAAAATGAATATTATTTGTTACATCTGCAATAAAAAAGGCTTCAAGGCTTTCCAATACCGAAATAAAAGGAGAAAAGATTTTTGTCAGAATATAAAAACTTATTCAAAAGCCAAACTAATTTCTTTGCTTTAGGATATGATATAGTTTCAAACAAAAGTAATTTGTTTGTTGACTGCATAGCTACAGAACATGTAATAAATAATAAATCTAAGTTTATTAATTTTGATCAAAATTTTGAACCAGGGAATCATTTTGTCAAATTAGCCGACAGGAACCGAGCAAATAATGTAGAGGAAATGCCTGTACATACTTATGCAATAGCAAAGGACACATTCATAGATGTATCTTAAAAAATGCTTTATGCATCCTAACTTTTAAAGAAAATATATTTTCAGTACAAACTGCAACAAAAAATGGTGAATATATAAGTTTTGAACGTGACAACTCCCAATTAATTTACCCTAATGGAGAGGACGTTTGTATTATCTGAAAATTATCATTTCTGCCAAAAATGCGACTTACATACTTGGCATAAAATATGAGGCCACAGTAATGAATCAGATATTAAGAAGTTATCCAATTTAGTAGAAGGAATGAAGATAAAACTCCAAATTATGCTCTTAACTGTGATATATGCATTCAAGGAAAGATGTCTAATGACAGAAATAAGACTTTAGATCACAAGGCAATAAAAATTCTCACACTCGTGCACAGTGATATTTTGCTGGACCTATACAATCTCTAGGAAAAGAAGGTTATAGACATGTATTTAATTTTATTGATGACTTCCTAGGTAGGTGAACTTGTGAACTAGTTTCAGAGAGCTACCATTTAGTGTGGAAATGTCGCCTGTTTGATTAAAGCACATATATTCCGTTTGACATGGAGGCCAATGCCTGCAGCCGCTTGTTCCAAACTATGCAGTAGGGTTTCGGTTTGGGCGGGTGCATTTGCTAGAATCACTAAGTCATCAGCGTAGTCAGCGTCGGTAATTGTTTTTGTGGGGTACCTTCTGCTTCCTTTCTTTGTCAATTTGAAACCGTTTTCTTTGATTTTATCGATCAATGTTCTAAGTACGTAATCTAGATAGATGATAAAGAGGTATGGGGCTAGTGTGTCTCCTTGTAGTACTCCTGCTACAATGTCAATGTAGTCTGTGTCTTCATCTGGAGAACGTACTTTCACTTTGGTGTTTCTATATAAAATCATTATGGCTGCGACAGTTTCTTTTGGTAGGCCGTATGCAAGTAGAATTTGTTCCATCTTCCCTCTGTGAATGGAATCAAAGGCCTTGGTAAAGTCAAAAAATTTTGTCACCTGTAGGTTTTTTGCCCGTACACCTTCAAGAATTCTACGGGTAGTCAATATTTGTGAGGTCGTGGATCTATTTCTCCGGAAAACATTTTGTTTCTTCTTAAGAATGTGGTCAATCTTGGGTTCTATGTGGTTGCATAATAGGGCATTGTATATTTTGGCAGCTATGGAGGTAAGTGTTATACCTTGATAATTCTTGGCTAATACGAGGTTGCCCTTTTTAGGGAAAGGGTGGATGCATCCCTTCATTCAGCTGTTTATCAGATTTTGATTATAAACTGCATTACAGTGTCGAAGTAGTATGACGTCAAATTGTCTGGTCTTCCATACTTCAGGGGAAATTTCATCAAGCCCTGCAGCTTTTCTATTTTTCCTTTTTTTAAGTACTGAGTCAAGTTCTTCTTGAGTAAACAGTCCTAGTTTGATGTCTAATTGCTTATTAATAATTCTCGTGATTGATTCATGTGTAACTTTCGGTGGGTTTCCTAGTAGATTCTCGAAATGCTGTTTCCACAGTTTTATTCATTCTTGTTGGTTTGGAACTTTCAGTTTAGCTTTGGCAGTGCTATTCCTTCTGCACACTTCATTTATCATTTGCCATGCTATCCTAGATTGCCTATCTTCCACTGAGTCTCTAATCTTATCTATCTGATTTTGTATGTATTCTGTCTGTTCTTTTAGGTATATGCTTGCTAATACATTTTGTACTTTTTTAGTTTCATAGCATTTGTGTTATTGATGACTATTCTGGCCTTATCATATTATATTTCTTAAAACCTAAGTTTGATTCTTTTATCACTACAAAGAAATATCCAGCAGACATTGCCCCTTATGACCATGTAAAATGTTTATGGACGAATAATGGAACTGAGTTCACTTCGAAAACCTTTCAATGGTTGCTTGTGCATAATAGGATTAAACATCAGATGCCCCCTTATTCTCCACATCAAAATGGAACTGTTGAACATTCATGGAGAACCTTATTTTCTATGACAAGGTGTCTCCTTATTGAGTCAGAACTGCCCCAAAACTTGTGGGTTTACACATTGATGATTTCAGTGTATATTAGAAATTGTAATTATTATAGAAATCAAGAAAAACTCCATGAAAGTTTCACCAAATCAAAATCAAATTTGAATAAGATGCATATTTTGTACGATTTGCTTCTGTTATATACAAAATAAAATAAAATTAGATCCTCACTGTGAAAAAGGCATCTTTGTTGGCTTATTTGATTTATTTTCCAGAATCAAAGGCTATTAAATGAGAAGTTGTGAGTATAAAATTCACTGATTCTAATAATAGTCCTCTAATGAAACAGGAAGCAGAACAGACTGAATTGTTGGACTATATAAGCAACACATATGAAAAACTGAAAGATAACCTGAACACTGAAGGGGAGAGGCAAATAAGATGGTATTCAACCTAACAGAAAAGAAAACCCAATTTTTTTGTAGATAGAAATTTATAATTTAGTGAAATTGACTAGTGTTATACAATGCCTACAATCCCCAATAATTATACTGAGGCCATTGACACAGAAGACTCTAAATATTGGGTTTCTGCTACGCAAAAGGAATTTGATTCCTTTGTAGAAAATAATCCTTTTGAATAGCAGAAAGTTCTGAAAGATAAAATTATTGTAGGTAGTAGATGAGTATATACTCTGAAATATAAACAGGATAGAAGTTGTGAGTATAAAACTTGATTTGTGGCCAAAGACTACTCACAAATATATGATAAAGATTATAGAGAAATTTTTGTCCCAACAATAAATATGGCTTCCATAAGTTACTATCACAAGTAGCAGTCCAATATGACTTGTTAATCCATCATATGAATGTTCAGAGTGCATATTTAAACATCTTTGATAAAAAGGATAATTATCACAAAAACACAATTAGTGATTTAGTTTGTTTTTTTATTAGGATTAATTGGCTAGTTTAATGTCATACCCAGGACACTCGTTTAGGGGATCTTACTCCTCTGCAGAGATGCAGTTGATGTATTCTCCTACCCCAGACGACTTGGCTACAATGCCTAATTTACTAAGTCAAGACTGAATGCCCCCTTAGACTACGAAATATATATTGACCCACCAAAAGGCTTTGAAGGTAAAAATGGGAATTATGTTTGGAAATTTAAAAAATCCTTATATGGATTAAAACAGAACAGTTGAACCTGGAATAAGACACTCCATACTTATTTTAATTATACAAAATTTCAAGCAATCACCTGTAGACACCTGTATATACATTCAAAATGTCAACAATCAAATATCCATCATTTTATTATGGGTAGTTGATATATTAATAGCTTCAAAAACTGAGGCAGACTTCATGAAAATCAAGGGAAAACTGAACTCAAGATTGAAAATGAAATTAGAAGGATTTTGTGATGTAGACTGGGCTAATTAAAGTGACAGAAAAAGCCTGAGTGTATACTGCTTTAGATTGGCAAAAGACAACCCAATGATTTCATTGGAAATCTAAAAAGCAAAATTCTGTTGCTTTGTCAATATGAGAAGTGGAATTTATCACTATCTCATTATCAAGTCAAGAAGCTCTGTATCTTAGAGCACTATTGAGAACTGTGACAGAACTTAAGTCCCTCAAACACCCAACAACTATTTATTGTGATAATCAATCCAGTAGTGTTTTGGCAAAAAACTCGGTCATCCATCAAAGATCAAAACATATTGATATGAAATTTCAGTTTATAACTGATGGAATAAATAAAGGGTCCATTCTTTTAGAATACATTGAAACCGAAAAAAATGTACCTGACATGTTTACGAAGCCAATGACAAGAATGAAATTAAATACTTTCACAAAGGTGATTGTAGGCATTCCGTCTTAACTTCGTAAATTATGCATCATAGCCCAGTCAACTACGGTAGGAGAATACATTGACTGCATCTCAGCAGAGGAGTAAGACCCCACAAAACAAGTGTTCTAGGTATGACATTAAACTAGCCAATTAATTCTAATCTACAAAAAAAAAACTAAATCACCAACTGTGTTTATGTGTTAATTATCCTTTTTCTCAAAGATTAAGTTGAGGGGGAAAACAAATAATAATCGTATTAATAATACTTATAATTTTTTAAAAATTTAATATGTATTTCTTTTTAAAGTGGAAGATTCTATTTTATACACCCCAAACAAGGGAAAAGCATGTTGGATTGTTTGGGGGAGGGTGAAGAAAGGGAGGTACAATCCATCCATAATCCGGTAAATTGTATTTATCAACTTGCCAGTTAGTAGCAGGAGATCAGCCAATCAGTAACATGAAGAGTTATATAAGAGGAGGTGCAAATTATCCTCATTATCCTACCATATTCCAGTCTTCTACTGACAAGATGTATCTTTTGTATTAAGAATTCCACAACTAGAGGATAAAATGGTTACCCGAATTCCAACAAACAGTTACCATAACAACAGAATTTATTAATAATCCATTGTAAAACTATGTTCATGACTGAAGTATAGAAAATTCACTTTGTATTTTCTATATTAGTGGATATAATAGAGATATTTTAAATAGTCCCCCTGGGTAAGTTATCATCAGATCAGATTTCACTTCCTCAGATGAATGTATTGTTTTCTTTAATTGGCATCTCCTTTTCTTCAAGTCCTCTACCTCTGTCACTTACTTGTATGATATTTTCTGTAACTGCATATGTCTGTGTTTACACAAGCTGATACAATGCACCTGCCATATTTATATCAAATTAATCTTGAAGAATATTTGATCATGTATTGTTTCCCTGTGCTAGACAATGTTAAAAAAAAATTCACAAAAGTTAACATCTTTTGTTGGGTGGTACTGCAGCAAAATTTCATCAGAATAACACTTTATCATAGTAATAGGATTTTTTTAAAAATCTAAACTAATTCAAAAACAAGAAAAAACTTGAGAATGATTTTTGGATCACATGAATATTTGTTGCTTCATAGTTCAACAGAATGAATCATTATTCAGTTGGGATGGCAATTATTCTAGGAACTGTTAATTCATTATATACTACTAACTAAGCTTTATTCTAATTGACTCTCAATTATAATTTCTAGTTTTATTTTTTGTTAACATTCCCAATTTTAAATTAATTTTCAGAAAGGCCAAACACAGAATATGTTTCAAGCCATTTTGTGTGATGATTCTTCTAAATTTATTTGATGGCTTAAGAAAAACAAATGATGTATAACTCTTATAAAAACTTGATGAACTGGATAAAATACTCCAGATCAAAGGTAGGAATTATGTGAAAATGTCAAAAGATTGTGCTTTATATTCAGGTGATATTTAGGGTGGATTATTGTTGAGGTGGGTTAGAATGGGGTGATGATTCTTCAGGTGGCTCAAAATGAGGTGACAGTTCCTCAAAGGAACACTTTGGGCTTATAATTCTTTAGTTGGGTCAAATTGAGGAGACAATTCTTCAGGTGAATGCCATTTTCTGATTTAATGAAGATAACTCTGAAATGCTAATTAGAATCCTTCACTCACTTCCTGAAAAGATGCATCAATATTATCTTGTATCAAGTATTACAATGACCCAACAGCTTTACAGGTTGTCTAGTTTTTATATAAATTTCATTCATTAAATGCAGTGTTATTATGAAGTATAAATGATAATATACAATTACAAAGATAAATGAGTGAAATCTGTACTTGGCTAAAGTGGATTTATCTCTCTTAATCACCAGCTACATTTTGTGTATTTCTTGTTCCCATTAAATATTTATCCATTCATAAAAAGAAATTATAACTCACTTTTTGTTGGTTTGCTCCAAAAATGAAATTGTAATATTAAAACCAAGTGATTTTTGATGATTGAGGCTAGGTTTTTCTTGTTTGCTCATTAAATATTATCACAGTCAGTTTGGTTTATTTTCTTAACAGCATTTTAGTTCCTTATGGGTTATCTAATACCAAAACTTGAATCATTTATAAATGCTTGATTACAAACTTAACTATATGTTCAGGGTTCCATTGCATTTTTTAACTGCATTAGTTTGCACTAAGTTGTATGTTATCAAGTATTCCTATCTAAAACTAATGATTTATACACAATTATTTGATTCAAAGTGAATATTCCAATTTAATAATTGTATTCATTTGTTTACACACTACTTACAGGTTTCAAATATTTCTAACACTAATAATTTGCAAGCAATTATATGATTTCAAGATGATGATGATGATGATGATGATGATGATGATGATGATGATGATGATGATGATATCTTTCTTGGACAAGGATACTCTATATTCACCACAGCTCCAGAACTGAAGCCTCACCACTGTAGGCAGTTTTATTTCCATATCCAGGACACCTCATTTTTCGGAGAAGAAGGGTGTCTTTACATAGAATACAGTCAGCATACTCTAAGCCCTAGCAACAGAGCTAAAGTATTATTATGAGTTACTTTCATCTTAGATGTTGCTCAGTAGTTAACTGTCTGTGCAATGTGCACATACTGGGTGCAGAAGCAAAATATGGAATAGGGAGGATTGGATTCATGCCTTTACTACAGGATGCAGAAGCAAAATATGGAATAATTCTTAAAACTTTTTTTTAGTCTGATTAGTCCAATTTTTAAAAGAAATGCAATAAATTTAAATTTTCATGATTCATTCCATTATTCAAGCACTTTTTAGTTAAAATTCAGCTCAATATGAATGAGCAAGAAAAGAAATGACAAAGAATTTATGATTTGCTTCACACTAAAACCAAGCCAAAGTTTTTTTGTCTATTGTATACAAAGCAAAGAAAAAATTTTAACAGTAAAAGAGCTTTTTAAGGGAAAGGAGGAGTGGAGAATTGAACAAAAAAACAAAAAGAATGCTTTTTAACTACTCTCTTTACTATGATTAAGAAGGACCCCACAATGTCAATAAGAAAGCGCATTAATGAATTGAAAGTCCACAAAAAAACTGTGAGGATGGCAATTAAACAAGATTTAAGCCCAGACTTTAACGCCCTTTATTACACTAGATGGGGTATTTCAGAAAACAAAACAAATGAAATTGAGGAGGAATGGAATAAAATGTCTGAAGAATTTATTTTGAAGGCATGCAAATCATTTTGAAGGCGAGTTGATACAATAATTGAGAAAAAATGGTGGCTATATTGAGTAAATGTTTTGTGTCAATCTTATTTTGTTGTTTATTTTTTCAAGTTAAAATTAATCTTGTTTTATAATAGAGTTGTTTATTATTATTCTAGAATATTCCTAATTTTGCTTCCACACCCTGTACACCATACTGCTTTTCTTGATATAGTAGTTATAATAAAGTCTATCTGTCCCATTTTTAAACCAGGAACCACAGAGATTCTGCAAGTATCTGTTAAAGGATAATTCTCTCATCCACCCATCTTGTCAGTTAGGCTTAGAATGTACATCCACAGAAGAGTAAGACCCCTCAAGAAAAAAGTGTCTTGGGTGTGGCACTAATCTGCATCTGGTTGTGAGGCTTCAGTTCTGGAGATCTGAGAAGTATGAAGTTATGGCTTCATTTCCATTACTCCTAGGTCCACTCTAACCCAAAATGATAGTAGTTATTAGGGTCCTATCCATTGAAAATATAGTTATGATTATAATCAAACTTTTACAAATGAATAAAATTTTGGCTTGAAATAACCCATAAGGGGTTGTTGATATGCTGTAAGAATAAACCAAACCTAACCTCTCATCTACATCACCATGAAATTAAACTTGTGGAGAGGGCTGATTGGTAAACCTTTTGGAGAGCTACCAAAAGGCTAGGCTCCAGAATAAAAGTCGGTTTTTGTCCCCTCCCCCTCTCTCTTTCTCATGTTATTATGATCAACTTTTTTATGACAAAATATCGTGAAATCCTTTAGATTCCTCTTCCTTTCCTAATATTTAAGAATAAAAAAGGGACTTGTCATTATTAGTTATGAAATATATAAAAAGTGAATTCAGAACTTTCTTATGATACATATTAAATTTGTTTCTTAAAGTTGGATGGTAATAATTCAACAAAAGAGTATGTTGAAAATAGGGGCTGGCAGTATTTTCTATTCTTGTAAGATGTGTTATTCAACATTTAAATATCTTACAAGAATATCGTCTGATTGACCATGAACTTTCTGATAAATCAATATTTGTCAGTCAGACATAGCAAAATGTTTTTTCATCATTTACTGGATTTTGAACATGTCTTTAAAATATTATTGTTAATTAGATTTCAGTGACATTGACAGTATTTAAAGAAAGAAAAATCATCACAAAAATGATTCCATTGAATATATCTTCAGTGAAAATCAACATTGAATTATCAAAAACAAGATCTGAAGTTAACAACAGCTGTATCTTATTCTTTATCTTGTACTTGACAGTGGCCAGAGAATTGTTAAATGAATTTAGGAGTGGGGGACACAGGTTCTGAATAATTCTTAGACTCTCTTGATCCATACATATTTTCCTCTGTAAGAAAGCTAAAGAAATAGATTTTTCTTAAAGTTGATAAGATATTACTTGTGTATCACTTTCAAAAATATTTGTTTCTGTGAAAAATTGCTGCCTAAATTCATCTATGGAATCTGTCAATTTCGCACTACTATGAATATGTGTTTCCAGATATCAGCACATACCCAGGCAAGGTTGTATGGAGGACTGACTATTGCCCATTCCTAACATCCATGTTGTCCAAGGGAAGGGCAAAATACTATACAACTTGGCATTAGTGTTTAATAATATTAATAATTATAATGATTAATAATATGTTGATAGTAACCTATGTATTTGTGAATTATTTCCAAATCTTCCACACTCATAGAACCATATGTCAACAGTAAAGATTTAATGGAGGATATTTAATTGATTTAGAAATGCTAATTGTAGATTGGGGAAAGTAAACTAGTATTGCAAGGCATTATGAGTGAGTTGAATCCTTATTGGCAATTCAATGAATATGAAATGTTTTGGGTTCAAAATATTAAAACCATTTCAACATCTGAAAAGAGTTCTCAATTCTTTTTTAGCCCGGTTGGCTGAGGCAGTAAAATACATTGACTGCATCTCTACTGAGGGGTAAGATCCACCTAATGAGTATCCTGAATATGACACTAAACCCTCTGATGGTGAGGCTCCAGTTCTAGAACTCTGGGGAATGTGGAGTACCCCTCCATTGCCTTTACTCCAAGGTCCACTCTGACCCAAAGTACTAGTACCTGTTAGGGGTTCAAATAGAACTTTTTAATCGTTTACTATACTAAATCCATTTAACTGTGTGCAAACGATTGATGTTAAATTGAATTGTTGGTGTTGGATAACAGTGCTTGAAGGTAAATGGCTGTGTACTAGCAAATGAGCTCAACTTCTATGATAAGAGTTGCCTACAAACTATTCTCTTAAAACCATATACAATACATGTATGAACAGGATTTGGCATTAAATAACCATCAAAGATTGATATGCCATTAAACCATATAACCTAACCTTAACTTATTCTTGTATCATAATATCACATGATCCAAAATGAACAAAAAGATTCTTGACTTTCAGCCCATATCCCATTGGGCTTTTGATACCTTGTACCTGCACAGATATCCCCTCACTCCATGAAAAAGAATGGTTGTTTTAAGATTTTTATTAGTAGTATCCAAGTTTGACAATGTTAACAGTGAAACAACATGCAGTTGACAACATCATCCAAAAACCAGCCCAATACCAAATGTGTAAATACCCAGACTTGAATAAAGTGAGTTCGTGTTTATCTCTATGCTCTGTGATGGAAAGTCCCCTTGTGTAGATAGACTGCATCCAGAAGTTATTATGAGAGGAGGTAGGTTTGTCAAGGTACTCTACACCATCATAAAAGATTCTTGGAAAAACTTGGAAGTCCCTGCTGACTGGAAGGATGCTCAACTAGCAATCATCTTCAAGAAGGGAGACAGACAAGACTACAGCAACTACCATGGGATCTCAATACTCTCCATACCAAGGAAAGTGTTTGCCTGCATACTGCTTAACAGACTATTAACCCGAGCAGAGGATTTCTTACCTGAGGCACAATGTGGGTTTCATACAAACCAAGGAACTGCAGTCATCCTCTTCTCCTTGCAACAAATACAGGAGAATATGCCTCTCTACATGTTTGTCAACTTCACAAAAGCCTTTGACAATATGAACAAAGAAGCATTATAGAACATCCTACAGAAACTAGGTTGCCCTGACTACTTGTATCTGCCTTGCATACAGGAATGAAAACATTAGTCATGGGGAGAACTCTTAGATCTATTTGAGGTTGGGAACAGAGTTACAACAGAGTTCTATTCTTGCCTTTCCTTTCTATGTTTTTTTCTGATGCCTTCACTGATTCTATTCAAGGAGTATAGATACAGAGTAGAGCAGGGACAAATCTGTTAAATGCCAGTCAATTTGAATATCCAAGAAAGACCAGGAATGTTCTAATATGCGTGCTCATGTTTGCTGACAGCACTGCCTTTGTGGCATACAACCACCAAGATGCACAGGAAATAACCAGATATTTCTCAAAATTTGCAAAGTATTTGGGCTGAAAATTAATCTAAAAAAACGGGGATCTCATAATATTGGCCAATGTGTACAGATAGAGAACCAGGTTTTAGCTTAAATTAACAAATCCAAATATCTAAGCTTCACAGTCACCAACAACAACCGACTAGATGTGGAACTAGATACACAAATGTCAAATGCTTCCAAGGCTGGCTGAGAAAGCAAGTCTGGCTCAACTAAAACCTCTCCATGAAAACTAAGTAGGCAGTGTATCACATCATAGTTCTCTCAACTCTCCAGCGTGACATAGAAATTTGGACAGTATACAAAGCAAATGCCCAAAGACTTTGCATCTATATAATGTGTCACTTGCATAAAATACTAAATGTCAAGTGATGTCAGCATATCCCAAATAAATTCATCCTGGAGAAATCTAAACTCTCTGACATGTTTGATATACTTGCTCAACACAACTTAAGATAGGCTGGCCACTTAAACAGATTTGAGGACAGCAAACTGCGAAAGCAGATCCCATACTCTCAACTTAGAGAAGGTCATGTAAAATAGATAGATCAAAACTCAGGCATAAGGACATTATCAAAAGAAACCTGGGAGTCATAAACATCCCTTTAGACTATTGGCAATACCTGTCCAAAAATTGAAAAACTTACAGGAACAAAATCAGCAGGATGTCATTGTCAAATACAATGGAAAGCTGGGGGTAGTAGTTGGAGTTTTAGTATCTTACATGATCTCTTTCATCAAATTTGACTTGTATTTTCTACTGTGTTTTATGTATTTACTCAATCCATCAGCCATTTGCAGAGTGAAGCATGAGATCATTTTCTAAGTGAAGGACAAATGGTTTGAATTTTGTTCTTGTTTTTTTTTTGTTTTTTTTTTTTGTTTTTCTAGACTAGTTGTCTTATCAAGGCAAAAGAGCACTGTCTGCCTTGCTATTTACCTGAGAAGAGATAGATTCATGCCTTTCTCAAGAACTTTAGAGCAAATTGATATGTAAACGGTCTCATCAAAGATTTGAACTTGACAACTCAAATTGATTGATTTCCTTCCTTGATATCCATTCCACCAAGTACACCTTCATTTTCTACTATTTTATAGTGTCAACCTCTATGTGCCCAAGGTATACTGGGAACAAAACATTCCTCAGAGGAACAAGAAATAGTACTGGCATCTAAGCCATTTTGTAAAGAGTTGTAAGGCCTTCATGTTCTTTTCTTTTATAGTATGTTCTGTTGCTATGGCAATGCCATCTAGTGATCATTCATATAAATGAGATGAAGGCGGTAATCCCACGGGTTAAAAGATTTGGATATTTTCCTCATACTATCTTAGTAAATGACTGACTTGACACTACAAAAAGAGAAATACTGTAAATTGCTATCAGTTATTATATATTGATTAT
This sequence comes from Sepioteuthis lessoniana, assembly GCA_963585895.1. NCBI lineage: Eukaryota > Metazoa > Mollusca > Cephalopoda > Myopsida > Loliginidae > Sepioteuthis > Sepioteuthis lessoniana. Next base: position 41,933,843 of record OY757927.1, read on the forward strand.
ATATTGATCCATTTGAACCAGTTTCATTGTGAAAGGAATGGTTTGCCTATTGTATTTTCTCATCTTCTCATGTGTCCGTCACATTTGATAATCCTTTGCAAAGCATTTATTGGATCCTTGAATTATAATATTCCCACTCATCTATCATATCTAGTGTCTTTCTTGTGGAATTTTACTCATATCTTCTTCCTTGGAATGTTGATCTAGTGCAAATATAAATTCTATGCTTCAATATTTGTCACATAACAACTCTTGACTCAAAGACAACAGTATTTAACCATTGAAATGGTTGTCATCCACTAGCCTCATTCAAGCATCCATTCTTTTGTTTCCTAGGATGAATTAATTTTTTTGTATGAATATTACATATGTGTGAGAAACAAATGTGAAATTTTCCCAGGTCACATTTCCTAACAAATTGACAATATTATTTGATTGTGTGTGTGTGAGTGTATATATATATATATATATATATAACAGAGCATTTTATTTACCTCTATGAATATATATATATAGAGAGAGAGAGTGAGAAATATAATAGAACTTTATATATGTATATATATATATAAAATTCTCTCTCTCTCTCTCTCTCTATATATATATATATGTGGTGCATTCAATAAGTTTCCAGACATTTTTGTACAGGCATTAAAAATTGACATAGACTCTTGAAAATTCAGTATGTTATTGCTATACATCTTATGAGATGACTGACCAATTTTTATGATTTCAGATTCAAATGAACAGCGACTGTAGGAATTGGAATACACCCTACTGAAGCCTGATTGTCACTGCTGGTGAATTTCAAAAATGCAATCTAGATGTGAGGATACTTTAGAAGAACGATATACAATAAAATTCTGTTTTAAACTTGGAAAAAATGCCACAGAAACGTATGGAATGCTTCAGACTGCTTTTTAACCATCTTGCATGAATCGAGCATCAGTTTTTGAGTGGCATAAGAGATTCAAGGAAGCCAGGGAGTCTGTGAGGGATGATGGGAGGTGTGGAAGGAGTAAGCAAGTCAATACACCAGAGTTGATTAGCCAAAGGGTTAGGGTTACTATGCTGAGGTTTTAATTGAGTTCAGGAAGAGATTCCGTCGGAAGAGGCCAGCACTCTTCAAATTGGGTCAGTGGCATTTCCAGCTGGACAATGCACCAGTCCACAACTCCATCCTTGTCACAGACTATTTGACCAAGATAGGCATCAAGACAGTTCCTCACCCTTCCTATAGTCCAGACCTTAGTCCCTGTGACTTTTGGTTATTCCCTAAGTTCAGAGGCTGTGGTTATGAGACAACTGAGGAGATGAAAGAGGCTGTGACAAAGGTCATTGACACGCTCATACTAGAGGACTTCCATGGGGCCTTCCAGAAGTTGTTGGAACGGTACAACAAGTGCATTGCAGCCGGAGGAGATTACTTCAAAGGGGACAAGAGTTTCATGTGTGTACTATCAATAGAAGTGCTCATACGAAAAAATCTGGAAACTTATTTAATGATCCTCGTATATGAGCATAGGCTGTAGAATACACTCTCGGCACAGTAAGAAGACATCCCTCCTCTAATGAGTGTCCTGGGTATGACACTAAACTGCATCTAATTGTTAGATTCATATTCTGGAGCTGCTATTTCTGCATGATAAATCTAAAATGAATGAATTGCAAGAACAAGTACCATCTCCATACCCCAATGCTCTGACTGCTTCTCTGCAGAGGAGTAAGACCTCCCTCCCCAATGAGTGTCTTTATATGACTTTGAACAATCTGATGATGAAGTTCCAGTAATGCTGGAACTTTGGGAAATTCAGAGTACCCTTTCATTGCCATCACTCCCCGGTCCACTCTGATAGGGTCTTATCTATGGGTCAAATAGAATTAAGCTATATACTTATGCTAAACTGAATTGTTTAATTTGGAACTGTTTTGACATTTAAACTGCATACTTATACTAAACTGAATTGGTTGAAAGGGAACTGTTTTTGTATGCTAAACTGAATTATTTGAAATAGAACTGTTTTGACATTTAACTGAGTGTAACCAAAAGCTATACTTATACTAAAACTGAATTGCTTGAAGTAGAACTGATTATTTGTATAAAAATGGATTTGGCATTAAATAACCTACAATGGTTGATATGCCATAAAACCACACCAAACACAGACCTTCCTGTTCCTGAGCCAGATGGTAGCATGGAATATAACTCTGATTCTGAATATGGAATGGCACATACAAGCCAGAAGAAGACAACCAGTCAGTACAATTGACACAAGTCGAACTCAGTGACCGGATATGACTCCTGAACTTTTTAAAGGGGTCTGCTCAGCCGCTGGGTTCATGTCTCAAAGATAAACATCTATTGGCACCAAGAACAACATTTTACTTGTATCAAGACTGAGAGAGAATTAAGACATTTTTTTACATTTCAGGATAAGCCATCATTGATTTATTGCTGGAGTGATCAAATCAATGGGCTTAGAGTATGATGCTACAGAATGGAGACTTTTCATTGACTCATTCAGCAGAAGTCTCAAAACAGTTCTTCTACATAATAGGAATAGTTTTTCATTTATCCCTATTAAGTATTCAGTACAAATGAAAGAAACTCACAACAGTATGGATCATTTGCTGTCTGCTGTTTACTACTAGAAGCACAAATGATTGATCTGTGGAGATCCTAAGGTAGTTCAACTGGTCTTAAGGCTCCACTGTGGGTACACTAAGTATCCTTATTTTCTGTGTCTCTGGGACAGCCAGGCTGGCAACCAACATTATATAAAAAAAGTGGCCATTAAGATGAGTGTTAAAACCTGGTTCTCAAAATGTTCAGTCTCACCCTCTCATTGAACCGAACAAAATACTACTTCCACCCTTACATATCAAGTTAGGAGTAAGGAAGAACTTTGTGAAGGCAATGAACAGGGAAGGCAACGGGTTTGCTTTCCTCCAGAACTTCCTTTGGATAACTGAAGTCAGTTGTTACAAACTTCCTGAGAAACCACCAGAGTGTGGAATATAAGAAGGAAATTGGAGAGATACTGAAGAGTTCCCACCAACTCAGGGCATGAATGTCAGTCAAACTGCACTTTCTGTGGTCATACTTGTATAACACCAATCCTCTTGCACAATGTCAATTGTAATGCGATCTCTTGTCAAAGCATCTATGTGACACCGTTTCCTAACCCCACTGGGCCAACGCCATCCACAAGACCAGCCAATTGTCCACTATTACAGATTAGACCTAAGTCTCAAGTTTCAAATGTCGATTCAATTTCACTCACCAGCCATGTTGTGATTTTTGATCCTGACGAGTAGTTATTGGTTTGTAGAATTCTGAAAGCTCTCTGTTGATCTGCCTGCAAGCTTTTTGGGGGAGAATTGGGTTAACAGAAAATAAATATGACCAAGTTGATCTGATTTTAGAGGGACAAAAGTTTATTTATATATATATATATATATATATATATATATATAACATCAACAATACATATAATAGATACAATTCTTGTGGCAAAAAGTTGGATATCTCTTGTATATGAACAATAATCAACAAAACACAAAAAATACTTCGTGTAATTTCATTAAAGGAGAGAAGTGGCTTTGTTTTAACCCTTTTTGATTACTGTAGCTTTTTCGACATTTCCTTTCTCAGTGGTAATAATAGTAGTAACAATAGTAGTCTTAGCTGTTGGAGAAAGTTATATTACTTCTTCATACTTATATCAACAGCACATGTTAGCAGACACTTTGTTCCAATCCCTCACTTCCTCTCTTCTTTGAGTCTCCATCTCAACTCTCAGACTGTCTCTAACCCAACTCAACTTAAGTGCCCGCATTCTACTTAGGAACAGCCTCAACCCATTTCCCAACACACCTCTAAAATACAAAAACTTCACACTCATTTCATCTTTTGGTACCCTGACCGTATTGTCACTGTTCAAGGTTTATCTATTAATAGATCTGAGCAGTTTTGGTAAACTCTACATAGATCCATGTTGTCTTGTTTATCAATAAAATTAACCTTTAGATCAAGACATTCTTAATTCTATTTTCTATTAATATGATATTTTTTGTACGCTTACAAAAGATTGTATTTCGTTTTCTAAATAAAAACTCTAACATTAATATTTCAAAGTTTTTACAGCATATCAACATCTTAGTTATTTGAAGACACCTCTTTTTTACTTGGTGTTTTCTGTTTTATGGCATATCTACCTTTATCAATAGTATTATCATCACCATTCGGGGTGATATTGCCCCTGCCACACTTGGACTATTTTCTAAAGAACTGTAGAGATTTGAGTAAAGAGCAGTGGGAGCACTTTTACCAAGATATTTGCATTATGGAAGAGCACTACCAAGGCTGGTGGGATGTAAATTTTCTCACTAACTACTGCTGGTGCTTGAAACGGGATGCAGTGGCTACCATACACTAGAGGAAATCCCTGAAAAGACCTTTTATCTATGAATAGCTACTATTATGTATTTTTCTGTTTACCATGGCACAATGAAAGTTTTCTGCGAATATATCAGGCCTAAATTTAGCATTATTTGTTTAATTCAACAAGTAGATAAATAGTTATAATTCTGTTCTATCCATTTCATGTAAGAGCTTGTGTCTTAAGAATTTGATCAGATTAAGAAAAATAAGTATTTATGGATTCAGTGTAAAAAAACTGCCTTAAAATCAGCTATTATATATTCGACCTTGAAAATATCACAGGCCAGTGTTATTATCTCTCTCTCTCTCTATATATATATATATATATATATATATAAAATAAGGTTAGCAATTCTTAGGATAAGAGTATATAACTTATGCTCAAGTAAATTTTATGCTACAGTACTTGTAATCTAGTGACATGGTAGTCAGAGATCTCAATATTTAGTTGTTGAAATTGTCATGTGCTAGCTTCATTCAAGCATCCAGTTTCTTTGTGTTATCAGCTTTATCATTTTCCAAACATTAATGTCAAGATTTATTTTACAATCAAATCTTTCAAACATGTAAGAAATTAATTTATCGAAAATTCCTCCTGTCTACACTTCTCAGCAAATCAACAATATTGTGCTTGGTTGATCAGTTTCTTAGCACTGTCAATGTAGAGGGTGAAAAGAACTCAGGTAGGGTATTTATCTAGCTTCCCAAGAGGTCTGATGCTGGACAATGGACTCAGCCTTCACCTCTTTTATGGAAAGAACTCAGGATAGCTATCTTTTTTTAACAATGGATGTCCTCAATGTCTGGGTATTTTATTCACTCACCCTTAAAATTTGTTTGAAAATTATCCTTACGAATTGGGTTGTCTATAATTACTGTTTTCAGAATGACAAGAAGTTCAAATTGTTTTTAAAAAGTTCATTGAAAAGATGGTTACATTCTTTTTTGGAAACACCCTGACACAGAGATTGAACTCTCGACTTCCAGAAAAGCCCACTGGGAGTAAACAGGTTTAAGGTTGGGTGTATGTGTTGTCTGTGTGTATTCTGCATGTTTATAAGATGAAAACAATTCACAAAATAAAAAAAGCTAACTAACATTCCAGTTTTATTTATGTATTTTATTTTATTTTTGTTATTTTATATTCCTTGGAAGAAAATTTTTATGGTATTCAGCATTCAGTTCTTTTGTGTGAAAGTTTGGAACAATTTTGATGCACAACGCCTGGTCAAGTCAGCTTATTACTGTGTTGGAATGTTTGTGTGCTACTTGGATATTTTTGGGTTCTAGGAGCTGCTGAGAAGTATCCTTCCTTCAGTGAGGTTAGCAGTGAAAAGAAAGCTGAATAAATGAATAAATAAAGGGAAAGCATGACCCTTGACCGGAAATTTGGAACCTAGGAGTCAGGTGATCTAAATCTCTTGCATGATGGGGAAATTATAAATTTGTATTTACATTTTTAACCGGGACATTGGCCCAGCGGTTAGAGTGTTCACCAATGGCCCGGGAGACCTGGGTTCAATCCCAGGTCGAGTCATACCAAAGACTTTAAAAATGGAACTTGATACCACCTTGCTTAACACTCAGCATTATAAGGTACGGTTCAAGGGTAAAGTGGAGCAATCCTGGGAATGGAGTAGCGCCCTCCCCTACACCTTGGTGTAGTAGCTATCGAAAAGGGAGCCTTCGGGTCACCCTCGACTATGGTCGCTAACCTTACTTTACTTACTTATTTACATTTTTAATTTTTTTACAATTTTTTTCTATTTTGAAAAATTTTATATCATATTTTATTTATTTTTCTATGTGAACATTAATACAGTTAGTATATGCAGTGGTACAAATGATTTATAGACAAAATATTGTTATCTTATAGATTGATTGTAGGGTTATTTCATGTCTAGAAATTAGAGAATACATTCATTGTACACTTATATTTACATTTTTTTGTTTAGTTTCTTAATTTTTTTTGCAGTTATATAATATCAAATATTCCTAATACAATGGCTTCAAGTTTTTCCATCAAATATTAATAATTATATGGTTTTGAGTTATTATTTCCATTTAATGATAGTCATTTGTTTTAACATAGTTATATGGTTTCAAATAACTAATAATAATTCTTAGTAAACAATGATAGTTTCAAATAACTATTATCAATACAAATAATTTACAGTTATATGTCATCAAATATAAATAATTTTTAAATAATTCTAGTTGACCCTAAACTAGATGGAACCCTAACATGTTTGACTGTTCAGGGTAAAGGTGCAAATCTCAGTTCTCCAGAGAACTAGAGCCTCACTATCAGATGCAGTGTGTGTGTAAATTGTCTTACTCCTCTGCATGGGATACAATCAGTGTATTTAAAGTCCCACTAACAGGGTCATTCCTTAATAAAAATAAGTCAGTTGCTTTTTGTTTTGTTTATTTTAAAAATTTACTATATAATAATTAGTATATTATAATTTACTATTTACAAATTATGTGAAACAAACATCGTCAAAAATAATTTTCCTTGCCATTGGATAAATGTGCAAAAAATAAAACTTCTTGAATTGTAAACGTAAAGGTTTACAATTCTATTTGTGCTTTCAACTCTTTGACATGGCTGAAATTTAGCTTGAGGACATCTTGTGGGAAAAGTTAGATCTGTGCAGTTGTTAAACATCACAGAAACGTTTCCATCACCATTTACAATTTCGTCTCTATGAACAAGGAAGACATCTTTATCTTTCTGGACGTGGAATGATTTTTTGCATCTTCCAAAATTAACAATGGTATTTTTGTTTCCATATCTTGCATTTAGAATAAGGATCTCATGCAATATTTAATCCTGGGCAATTCCAGGTGCTTCAGTTAGTAAAGATGTATAGAAGGCGTTAAAACTTCTAGCTTCCCTTTACCTTTGTATGTATGTGTGTGTGTGTCTCTCTCTCTCTTCTCCCCTGCCCTAACCCTTATGTCCTGGCCAGTAAGAGCTGACCTACATTCACTGTCTAAGTTGGCCTCTAGATAATTATAACGCGATAGTTGCTGATGGTATGGCTGCTTTTCCTGCTATTGACGTTGATGGTGGATGAAAAGGATGGGGTCGGGTGGGAGAGTGGGATGAAAGAAAGAGAGAGAGAGAGGGGGGATGCTCTCTCTCTCTCTGTCTACCCTCCCCGACCCTTAGCTGTTCTCATGGTCTGACACCCCCGATTGGATGGTTGGTCGGTCTAACCAGTGGTTTTTCTACGCATTTACGTCTCTTACTTCCACTGGTACACGATTTTTCTCTCTGATTTTTTTTCAAATTCCAGAAATGAAGAAAAAAGAAAAGAAATGAAAAAGCAAGAAAGATGTGAGACTTTTTTTTTAATTACTTATTTTATTTTATTTTTTAGTCATCGTTGTGTTCCCTCTAAGTGCTTCTTTTAAATAACATTAAAAGCAGCTGATGGAAAGAAAGAAGAGAGGAAAAAAGCGGAATAACCCCTACGGTATCTTCAGTAAAAAGAAGGAAGGAGATACGCTATATATAAATACATTCATGCATAAAAACGAAAGAAGAAAGAAAAAAATTACTGCATAATATTATGTAGCTATCACCACAATAATGCATTACTTGAGTCGGTAGGGTCGGTTTTTCTTATGAGGTCAGTCATCTGTAATTGAAGTATGTATGTATACGTGTGCAGGTGCCGCCACTGTACACTCAGTACAATACATGCAGTTTCTACCTTAATCTATTCGCACGCGCGTGTGTATATGTTTCCGAAGACTGTATTTTAAATATGCTTAGCCGTATATTCTGCCCAGGGTAGGACGCGGTCAGGGGGAGGTCCTTATAAATAAAGTTTCTACTACCGTTAATACACCCTTTCCTACTCTCTCTCATAAGTGAAAAGTGTCCGTTACTCTTCCTCTTTAATTTTCCCCTCTTCTTCTATCTTTCACTCCCTCCCTGCTAACTTCGTTTATATCTCCCTCGTTCCTCTACCTTCATGTTTTTCTCCTTCTTTCGTATACACGCGCCTGTGTGTGCGTGTACACTCCACTCTCTAAGAATGTGCGTTTAATCAATCATCTAGTTGCTAAGCAACCATTTAAGTAAGGAATTAAATATACTTCATGGACATATTTTAGACCCTTTGAACGAAGAACGGTAACACACACACAAATTAATAAATACTATTGATACGGAATCGTAACTTGCTGTTAGATCAACAAATTCTTGTATTTTTTCTTTTATTTTTCATCTTTAACTGTTTTTTTTTTCTGTTATTTTATTTTATTTGTTTTTACTCTTTTCGGGGAGCTTTCGGATAATTTTCAGATTTTAACATCTTTCTTTTAATTTTTTATTTAAAAAATTTCATATAATCTTTGCTTTCCAAAAAATTTGTCTGATTTCAGTTATTGTCGTTTTTCTTTTTCTTTTTTTTTCATTTATTGTCACGTGTTTTCTTTTCTTTTTTCTTGGTCTTTCTTAAGTGTTTGTATTTTATCGTTACCTTAATTACTTTAGAACTGCTTTTAAATTTTATTCATTTCATTATTTATATTTATATTATTATTTTCATTATCCATTCGTTACTTTCTGGTTTACTAGCGAAAACAAAACACGTGTACCGTAAAAATCCGCCTACAAACCATTTAATGCACCATGTTCTTATTGCTTGTTATAGTTAGTTATTAACCTTAGATGGGGCATCCAGTGATAAGTGCCCTCTTTTGATAAATCGTAGTATAATTTGCGTTTCTTTCTTTCTTTTAGGGAGGAGTTGTCGCATATTTGCTATAAAGTTTTAATTAACTAATATTTTTACAAGGTCTGCGATGCCTTGGAACTTTGTTTTAAGAAAAAAATCCAATTTAAACGGAAAACAGTTATATTTATTCAGCAATGATAACTTTAAGGTTAATGATCCGAATAAATTGCAATAGAAAAGAAAAGTGGGAAACTAAAAGTTGAAATGAAAGAAAATACTTGTCAAAATGAATGGTTGAAAGTAACTTTTTGTTTTGTTATTTTATTTGTTTTCTTGAGATGATTGGTCATGTGATCTGTCTCTTCCAATAGTTTTTTTTACCCCGTACTTTGTTTTATTAAAAAGATCTGTTTTCAACGATTATGAAAATATACATTTTTATTACATGATATGGTTGACAATTTTAATTGTCAAAAGAAAGCGTGATTACTTTTATTTTTCTCACAAGTAATAATCATTTATTAAGCTTAGCTCAGTTAAGTACAAGGACATAAGTATGGGTCATCCAGTGAGAATCAAACTCAGTGGTAATGTCACTGGATTTGCAAGTCTTGATCGCTAACCTTTACATCACGTCAGTTGATCCTAAGCTTTCGAGTAGTAGGAAAGAAACTCGGCCTATTTTACAACTTTGCAGTTTCCCTGGATGTGGATGAAAAAATTTTTCGGTGTTCCTAACATTGTTGGACATTTGTTTGAAGTGAACAAGATGCTGGCATTAATTTAAAAAGAAAAAAAATATCTGCAAAGATAAATGAACACGTGTATATAACGTATCAATGGGATTTTTTTTACTGTGCTTCATATTACAAAAACAGAAAAAACGACGCTTACAAAACTTCTCAAATTTATAACCATTGATGTTGACATCTACTATCGTTAAACTTTGTTTGGATTATTGTTTTTCGAATTTTTTAGGAAATAACAAATTTCAGCATAATTTTTGTTTTTTAGTTAAATAAGCAAGTAATTAAAGTTTTTCTGTTTGTTTTGTTTCTTATTTATTTATTTATTTATTCATTTTTTATTTCTTTGTTCTAATTTGCTTCTGTGTCGGGATTCATTTATTTTAATTTAATTTTGTGATCTTCTATCCATTTTTTTCTTTTTATAATATTATTCATTTACCTTTCGTTTTACATATTAAACGCATCACAGCACACGTGTCATAAATCTAAACTTGATGTGTGTTGACCCCTTTTTTTAGGTAGACATTTCATTTACAATGGAACTACAAAATCACGACTTTGACAACTTTGTCAGCTGCTTTCTTTACGGACCGTCTTTCTTCACCGTGATATTTTGTTTGCTTATTTACTAGTAAATTTTATTCTTTACTATGGTTCGTATTGTAAAAGATTTTCCAAAAATGTAGTTTTCTTGAAAGCTTCCAAAGAAGGCGTAGTTTTCCAAATAGTTGGAGAATCTAAACTACTAATGATTATTCTACTTTTCCTTTATTTATAGTTTTCATTGCGAAAAACATTTTGAGTGATAATTTAATTCATGTTTAATGTTTACATTTTTTATATAAGTTAATTCAGCATTGTTCACACTCATGAAACTTATAAAAATTCCAGTATTATGTTTATTTGTTTTTAAATTCCAACATTATAAATTTAATGAAAAATAACCGAATTTATAATAGAATTTTTCAATTAACTTATTTTCATTTATGAATCTGTCAAACGCATTTTTTTTTTTTTTAATACTTGAAGTGATCCTAATTCATAGAGTAATTTATTTCACCGTTTAGTTATATGATGGTTGTTATTATTTCTTAAATAATACTTTAGTTGGCATCTGTTTCGAATCTCTTACTTCACACCAAAAACACGAAATTAAATGAGTTGCTTAAGTAGGAGTTTTTGTTTTTGTACTCATTCATTATTTTGGTGAGTGTTGATTAACGTGCTCATCATTCCCATTCTGAAACCAATTTTTTTTTTCTTTTTCCTCTTCTTCCTTTTCATTTTATATTTTTTAAACTCAATCAAATGTTAATCTTTATTTAAGAATAACTTAATTGGTTTGGTGTGGAGGATTAATCCTTCTTTTCGGCGTATTCAAGGATTGAACTTTTTTTTTTCAAGGGAGGTTACTCGTCCGTTACTGATTTATACAAGTTAAATTCTTTACAGCCAGTTTCTACCTAATCTTCATTTATTGCAATAGTCGAAGTCATCTATTTTCCAATTAATGAATTTAATTTACTCTATCCACCCTTAAGGTTCATATTTATCCCAAATATTTGTTTGATTGAAAAAAAGAAACGTGGTTGCCCACATAAATGTTGGGATTATTGCACTTTTTCCTTTTTTTTCTTTTTTTACTTAAGAATATTAAACTTTTTATTACATTTATTCATTCGTTGGTATTAATTAATTTTCTGATGTGGTTAATTTTCAAAAAAGAAGGGAAAATTACTCGCAATAACGCTGAGTAAATGTGGAGAATTAAGGCGTTTTTTTGTTTTTGTTTTTACGCGGAGTTGAAGTGTTTACCAATACTGGATTTGATTATTCCCCCATTTTCTTTTTTCTAGCTTCATACTGATGGAAAATGAAATTTGAAGATTTTTGTGTGTTTCAATTTACTTAAGATTAAACGTACTGGTATTATAGCTGAATTAAAGTAGTAATTTACTAAGCTTTTTTGCTTAGATGTGGCACAAGGCCGCTGAATTAAAGTAAGTGATCATATAAGGATCAATATGTTTATATAGGTTTCAAAACAAGGAGTGTCTAGGAATGCTCCCCCACATATTGTATCTAGGTTCACAAAATAAAAATACCCTCTCCCATCAGTATGATTTATTTCAACCAAATGGTACTGTTATGCAATGCATAATTAAGTGTTTTGGATCAATTTCTGGGCCCCCCCCCCGCCCAAAAAAAAGTATTACCTGGAGATTATAATCAACTCTTCATGCTGGAATAATCAAGAATTGGTCAATAATTCTATTTCTGTTTTGGATTTCTACTAGTTATTTTTCATAACTTGTAGTATTTTTAAAATATAATTATTTTTATTTATAAAAATGGGTTAAAAGTTGGACTTAGCTTTAAAAATTATGCTCCCAATTTACCACATTTATAAATAAAAAAGTAAAGTTGGCAACTGTCGTCAAGGGTGACCTGAAGGCTCCCTTTTCAATAGCTACTACACCTAGGTGTAGGGGAGGGTGCAACTCCTTAGCCTGGATTGCTCCACTTCACCCTTGATACATACCTTATAGTGCTGAGTGTTAAACAAGGAGGTAACAAGTACCATTTTTTAAGTCTTTGGTGTGACTCGACCTGGAATTGAACCCAAATCTCCCAGGCCATTGGCGAACACTCTACCCACTAGGCCAATGTGGGTAGAGTGTTCACCAATGGCCCGGGAGACTGGGGTTCAATTCCAGGTTGAGTCATACCAAAGACTTTAAAAAATGGTACTTGATACTTCCTTGCTTAACACTCAGCACTATAAGGTACGTATCAAGGGTGCACCCCCCTACACCTAGATGTAGTAGCTATTGAAAAGGGAGCCTTCTGGTCAACCTCAAATACAGTCACCAACTTTACTTTACCACATTTATAAAAGAAGAAAAATCTTGCAATGACTAACTTCAGCTAATTCCAACCTTTTATATATATATGTGTGTAGTATGGGGTATTTAAGAAACATATTTTTTTTAAATATGTTTCTTAAATACCCCATATTAGGCTATATTGATTATAACAAAATAGAATTATAAAATTGTTTAATATGTTAAATATTTGCTGATTTCACTACTTTAATGAAATCATTAACAAAAATTATGTATCTTTCAGAAATAGTAAATTTTTTTCAAAATTTACACAAATTTTCCGAGTAAAGTATTCAGGAAACATTTGTCATAGTCTTAAAAGATAAGTTAAACTGCTACTTCAATTTTTAGGGTGGTAAAATGTAACCGAGGTTGGGGATAATATCTATATCAACAACTGCTTTGAAGTTCACTGCTAGAAATATATTTGATAGGTACAGGAAGCCACCAATTTCCTTTTGAAGTTTGTTGGTTGCTAATACCAATAAATATCAAAGTACCCTAGTTCTGATTAATGTCCAAATTTTATCTTTATAATCTACTATACAACTAAGTAGGATTTTTTCTCTTGAGGATTTGCAATCCAATTATCAGAAAAACTAGTATTGAAAATACCTGCATTATGATTTTTTATTTATCTATCTATTTCAATGTTCAAGTAGATAAATGGAATATTCTAGATTATATTTAATTACTAATCATCTGAAATGCTTTTTTTTTTTTCTCATTTTTCTTGGAATGGCAATAATTACTAAAAAATAAAGGTATCTTTATAAAAAAGATGGTGTTTTTTATTTTTTATTGGTAGAGATTGTTGTACATTAATCCACATTTGTTGTTACAGCACACCATAGCTTGTGTAGTATTAGTGTTATAGTTAAAATGCTTTCAGAGAATCAAGAATAAAGCAACTTCCAATTCAATTTGCAACTTGATTGTGCAGGATCTGCATTCACACTCACCTTGATCATTATAATTTCTCAAGAGAGATAACGATTGAATGTTAATTATAGTGTACTTTCTCTTATGTAGTTGCAATTAATCATAATGTAAATTCTATAAATAGGATGTGACTTGATATTAAGCTTAATAGATACCAAAAGCAGCTTTTTAAGCATTTAAAAAATCTGTGAATCAAATAGAATGAACTTTTTTATGATTGATAACGAAAAGACATAACTCCTATAGTCATAGGTTTCTTGTAAAAAAGATTGTAACTTACTTTTGATTTGGAAAAGAAAACAACTGCTGAGAATATATGGTGAAATATATCAAGTGATTTATGTTAGAATTTGATTTGCTTAAAAAAAATTTCAAATTTATCAATTAGTTGATTAAAAGTTTGTTTTATTTTCTGTATTATAGTTTAAATGTAAAAATACTGCAGTGTTTCTTGTAGTGAAGCATTTTGCTTGAGAAATAATTTCTGAAAGCCATAACTATAGCCATTTTTGCCATGAGTTTTTGATAAAATCTGTCATTTTTTAAACATAAAATTGAGTGTGGGTTCAAATTTTTATGTTGATCACTGTCACCATCAGATATAGCCAAAAATAAAAAAAGAAAGCAAGTGAAAAACTAACAAGCTATTTTTATTTATTTATTTTATTTTTTTTTTAACATATTGGCCTAATTCTTCTAAATTACAGGAAATTATCCCAGCATTCCCTGCACTTTTTTTTTCTCTCCATACAAAATGTCTGGTCCAATTAAGGTGCTAAAATAAATGTACTTGGTCTACATTTTTTAAATTATAAAAGAATACTGTTTAACACTTTAGAGCTAAGTTTTCAGATATTTTTTTCCCCAAATAGTTTTCATACCAATTTCAAATACTTATATTTTCTTATTAACTTACAACTAAATTATATGGAATGTTATTTTTCTTGTTCATGTTGATAAAAAACACTTTGTTTTTTGTTGTTTTTTTTTGTTTTTTTTTCGTTTTTTAATAAAGTCATTTTCTAGCTTTGTTTTGACTTAGAGCGAGTTTTCTATGGATTTTTAATTTCTTTACTTTCTTTTAATTTCATTTAAAAGCATTGAAATTGACATTTCTTATAATTTCAATGAGTTGATATACTAACACAGAACACAAAAAATTGGCCAGATTAATTATGGATTACTAACTTTATCTAGGATCAAAATGTATTTACACATTCTGTGAAAAATGTTCCTCACATACACACACACACATGCTACATTTTAACCCTCAAACACTTACATTCTCATTTATTAACTTCCACACTGAAAATATTAAGTTTTAAAAAAATTCCTTACCTTTTTATAGACTGATTTATACTTTATTTAACTCTTAGCTTGGACCTGTTGGATTTTAAAAATATAAAACTTGAGACATTTGTTTTTGCTTATTTAGTAGTTTTCTTGATTTAGTCTGGGATGGACAAATGTATGTTCAAAATATCTTTTAATCTAGTTTTTTGGTATCTTAAAATCCCAGAAAAGTTTGTGCATCTCATTCTCCAGGCCAGATTCTTGGTTTGTGCTTATAACATTTGTTCATATAGTCAAATTTTAATTTCTTGCACAATTTCCAGTGGATCACTTTGCCCACCTAGTCGTATCAAGATTTATTCTCTTTCTGTGCTAATTCGCTGCATTCACTTATGTGATTGATCATTTCATTTCTCTCATCACATAACCTCCATTTGTTATTTTGTTTCGTCTTATCTATTCTTGCTTTGATATAGTTGGTCCTTATGGCATTGTTTTGTGCTGCTATTAGAAGAGACTTAGTTTCTCTCAAAATAATATATGACACACTGTAATATATACTATAAAAAGACTTTGGTATTAAATAACCCAAGGGTCGATATGCCATAAAACCTAAACTAATCACATTGCTTATGGTGCATATGCACATATGAGTTTTATTTAAGGTAATATAAATTTGTCAAATCTTGAATTTTTATTATTTTACTCATTGCAGATTTTTTTCACACCAGTTTTAACTGAACTCCTGATGACAGCAAGTCTCTTCAGGTTTCCTGGACTCTTCTAAGTATTCTAACTTATCTTAACCATATGGTCTGGATGGTCTCAATTCTTCCTCTGATATCCAGTTCCCAAGTTTCTTTTCTGGCTTTTGAAGACCATTCCAAGGGCACCAACTTCATGTTCTACAACTTTTCAAGTCTCTGGCGAGATCTAAGTATTTAGCAGTAGGTTTGGTCTTTTGGCTAGGATCAGGTGATCAATTTGTATATCAGTCCAAGAGAATTTTGTCTTGGAGATATTCTGGTTTGTGCAGCATATAATATCAATTGTCAGCATTATCAAATTTTCGTTTTTTTGCACAATTTTCAATGAATTACAGTTCCTATCCAGTCATGGGTAATCTTGTATTCCTTTTTTACCTGTTTGTTGCATATGCTTATATGATTAACTTTTTCATTTCTATCCCTACATAATCTATACTTACTA
This sequence comes from Sepioteuthis lessoniana, assembly GCA_963585895.1. Classification (NCBI taxonomy): domain Eukaryota; kingdom Metazoa; phylum Mollusca; class Cephalopoda; order Myopsida; family Loliginidae; genus Sepioteuthis; species Sepioteuthis lessoniana. Next base: position 41,950,059 of record OY757927.1, read on the forward strand.
TTCTTTTGTGTCGTATCAATTTTTGCTTTAATATTGTGTCATACCCAGGACACCCTTTTCACAGGGCTCTTATCCTCTTCAAGAGATACCATCAGTATAAGCTTGGCTGACAGGTAAGGTCTGGAGAGTTGTCAAGAGAAGCTGTTAAATTTAGAATAAATGAAATACTAGTTTTAAAAAATGATTCAATATCTGTCTATATTTCTGTCTATATTATTTACATTATTGACATTTTTCAGACTATTGCCTCATCTTTGTTGCCATGTTTATCACAACGTTTCAGCCATTATATGCTCTGGCCTTCTTCAGGAGGTTGGAATGTTGAACTTAACCCTTTATTTTGCTTACCGGGGTAGACTGTTCTAGTTCCACGAGCCATGTTTAATGGATGTCAGTTATCAGTTATCTCCTGTTAATTTCCCTTCAAGGACACATGGCACAGTAGATAAAGGTGTTGGGTAGATCCAGTGACATACCCAAAGAGTGTGAGTTCAATACCCAGTGAAGGCGGTGGAGAACTTTCAGAGGGGAAATTAACAGGAGATAACTGATAACTGACATCCATTAAACATGGCTTGTGGAACTAGAACAGTCTACCCAGGTAAGCGAAATGAAGGGTTAAATTCGACATTCCAACCACCTGAAGAAGGCCAGCACGTACAATGGCCGAAACGTTGTGATAAACATGGCGACAAAGATGAGCATAATAGTCCGAAAAATGTAAATAATGAAAAATGATTCAGTTTAATATAATTACTGCTATTAGTACCTTTGTATGAAAAAAATGTAGGATCAATTCTGACAGTCCTGCATATTCATGGAAAATAAGAAATAAAATTATATGGTTAGAATTGAATTTTTGCACCAATTTGTCTTCATGACCTAATTAAAGGTCACATGAACATGTTCACTGCTATGTGATCCACATAAGCATCTTGTGACATGTTGCATATTACCTCTAATACATGTGCATCTATCCCACAGTTTTATTTAAGGCAATATAAATAGCTATAGCAACAGGCTTGACTCGATTTCTGCCTTACGTTGCAGAGCAGAGAACATTCTTATTTTGTTGTGCTGTCTTTTGAAATATCTAAAGTAGTGGTGAACGTGTTAAGACAGGTGTCCTTGTGAGTTTGAGTCTCACCTTGTCTAAAGCTTATTATTTCTTTCTAATTCAAACTGTTCACTAATTCCTGTAGAATGGTTAGTTATAACAATAAGTGACTAAAATAAAGATGAAAGAAATAATAGCAAAAAAATATAGTTAATGTCATACATGCTTTGAGTTAAATTACAAATAACTGCCTAATCAGTTTGTCCTTTTTTTTTTAATTATAATTTTTATTTGTTATAAATGAATGAGTATATGACTAATTGAAAATTCATATCAATTGGTAATATTAAAACAGAAGTATATGATTACTTGCTTATTTACTCTATTTTGTTGCCTACCTAAGGATTTTGACATTCATGAAATTTTGGATTTCTATATTTAATGTTTATTTAATATTGCTCTACTATTAGAATATTGAGCACTTTTTAGTTTTCACTTGTCATTCTATTATCAATATTTTGATGGTAAAATGTTATGACTTTTTTTTTTTCATTTTAATGAAGTCAGTTATGTATTTTGGGTGTTTATTTTTTACCAGAAATTTTTTGTTCATTTAAAAAAAATTAGAATATCAGTTTAATTTATGTATTAATTACCAGAAAATTTAATTCTTGCTTAAAAACAAGCAAGATATTGGGCAACATCTTCCATTACTTGTTCTTTTTTTTGTCTTAGTTAATTTATACAATTTCGTTTATTTGATAAAGAATATGTACATATATATGTGTGTGTATATATATATATATATATATCATGTAGTTTGCTATATTTATAGATAAACAGTGTTCAGTATTGGGGATAAGACACTTGGATCTAAGTTAGAATAGTGTTGAAATAGTCAATAGTGCTTGGTGATTGCCTATGCGATCATCATATATTTGTTTGTATATGTGTGTTTGTGTGTGCATGGTCTAATGATTACATAAACGAGAAATTGCTGTTAACTCTGTTTACAGGTACAATTTGGAGAGATTGACACATTAACCATTACACTCCAACAATTTCTAAAAGTCATGAGCAGTTTTCTGTTATAAAACAAGTAGTCAAGAGGTAGTTAAATACAAGTTGATCTCTGAGAGAAATAGAAATCTAAGAATAGTGCTAACACAGTTTCTCATCTATGCAATCATTAAACTATATATATATATATATATATATATATATATATATATATGGATCAAGGCTGTTTAAAAATTGTGCAAAGCTTATTCTTAGTTTCAGTTTGAGTAGTTATCAAGCATATAAATCTAGAAAATTTAATGTTATCAAGAAAAATTGTGAATTTTTAGAATAGACGTTTTCATCACCTGTTGGTGATACCATATGTAAACTGCTTTTAGCTGTGCTAAGCTTAGTAAATGACAACTTCACCTAGGGTGTATGTTAGTATATATATGTTAGATGCACTTTGAATCTCCCACTCTTTAGGTAAAAGCTGCATAGCTTGAAAACATTGAGTTTGGTTGCAAATCACAACTGCTAAGTAAATATTACAATAATATGAGTCACATAAATTATTTGGTTTGCATGATATTGTAATCTCTAAAGTGTATTAGATCTTTTAAAAGGTGCATATATCTTGTCAAAAAATTTCTAATTGTCATCTGGCCTTCAGCATACTATAATCCTTTGATTTGCAGCAGGTTTTGCTCATTTTTGTTTGCCAATTGATCGGAACTTTGGCTTCAGAGTCTGACTGGTTTGTTTTGTAAAGACCATTAAAATTTTCTCCCCATCAGTAATCAGACTGTTTCTCTTATCATTTATGTGTTCATTGGAGCACCATTTCTAATTTTTTTCAATAACTTTTTCCTTCATGTTCACAATTTGACTAACAAGTTTGGCACAAGAGGCCTAGCTTTTAGCCTTATCTTGCTATTCATCATATCCTTCCCACCAAGTTTAATTATTTCTTTTTTCTTTTTCTTTCTTTTTTCTTTTTTGAGATGTGATACTCTGCTTTTTACTTTAACACATGGGGCTTATTAATTAGCCTAATGTAAAGATAACAATGAAGAAAAAGAAAAGTTTGGTATATTGTGAAAATTTGCAAAATATGATACTAAGGCATGAAGTGCCTTAGTATCAGTCAATACATATGGCAAAATGGTAATGATCAATTTACTCAGTTCACTTTATAAATTTTTTTTTTTAATTGGATATCTATATAAGTTTTGAGTGGAAGTTGTGTGTTAGTTTCATTGTTGACAATCTTTTTTACTTGTATGTTACAATTGCCCAAATCAGGAATTAAAGTCTCTATTTTCCAATGCCATATTTAAGGGAATAGTCAAAATGTAAAAGAAATTGTTTACTTTCCTCTAAAATAATACAAGTTGTATTAAGAAAGTATCAAGATTGAAACTGTATTTACTTTTTTTTCTCTTTCTCTCTCTCTCTCTCTCATGTGTTTGCATGGTAGTTCTAAAATTACAATTGTTGATTGATTTTAATGGCATGTAAACCCATCTAAGGTTATTTTATGCCTAGAGGTTAGGTTATTGGACATTTATATTTACTTTTTTGTGTATATTTTTTTTTTTTTTTTTTTTTTTTTTTTTTTTTTTTCAGAGTGATATGATATCAAAGTATTCCTATTTTGTATTAATAACTTGCACACAGTTGTGTGGTTTCAAGTTTTCCTATCTAATACTAATAATTATATGGTTTCAAGTAATTATTTGCATATTTATATTGTTTCAAGTAACTAATAGGAATAATTAGTAAACAATTACAGCTTTAAGTAGCTATTCTTAATACAAGTACTTTTTAAACAGATTTATTTGACCCATAGATGGAATCATAAAAGTTTCTATCATTCTGCGTCAGAATGGACCTTGGAGTTATGGCAGTAAAGGACACTTCACACTCACCAAATCTCCATAACTGGAGCCTCACCCTCATATACAGTTTAGCAGCATACCCAAGATACTCTTTTTTGGTGGGATTATTACCCTTCTGCAAGGGATACAGTTTAGTCTAATCTCTGCTGACAAGGCAGTTAAATTGTTGAAGGCTCATGATCAATGCTGGTGTAAACTGCTAACAGTAGTATATTTTTTCAATATTAAAGATACATCTAGTATATTGGTTTCCAGGCTGAATGCTAGTTTGTTTATTGTAACATGTATTTTTGCTTTTTTATAATTATGACTTTTAGTAGTTGGGACTATAGAATATGACAAATGCATAAGATCTCACAATGAAGCTACCTGTTGGCTATGGGTGGGAACCCATAATGCTTGAGGACTGGTGGCTGTGACCTGGCAACCAAAGTGGTCAGGTGACTTTTGTGGAGAGAATCGGTGATGCCCCCATTCATTCTAACCAGATGGTGAGTTTGGATGTAGTGAATCTGTTTACAAAGGTACCTACTGATGAGACACTTGCTGTAGTACTGGATAAACTGGCTGCAGACCCCTTGCTAGAAGAACGCACTTGTATCCCGATAGATAATCTAATGGAAATGTTGACTTTCTGTGTGGAGATAACCTACTTCGAGATGGGATCTGATATATACTGACAAGAAGAAGGACTGGCTATGGGTTCGCCATTGTCACCTGTGTTGGCTAACATATAAAAGTATCAAAACTGGTTTCATATTTTTTTCTTCATATTATCAATGACTCATCTTGACAACATAATTTCATTATATAAGTTACACAGCTGTGCACATATTTTTATTTAAATTTTAAATTCTAAAATTAAAATAAATTCAAAATTTAAATAAAGACTTTTTTTTAAAATATGCTTAACTCTAAAAGCAATTTTCAGTTCAATTTTCAATTAAATAATAATTTTGTGGGGTGTTTTTATTCATGCTGAAAGTCATTTTTAATCATTCAAATTCTCAATGTAACCATGAAATGTTTATTAAAACCCTAATTCTTCCCTAAATGGAAGGATCAATATCATCATAGGCTTCTCTTACAACAGGGATCCAATGGGTTCACATCTTTTTAGTGTATATGAATTTGTGTGTGTGTGTGTACATATATATGGAAGTAAATTACGAAAATAAATCAGACAGTATGAAGGAAATAGAAAAACATTTTTTCAAATGTGATGAATTTATTTATGATGTTAAAGGGAACATTAAAACGTTTCAGTTTTATTTAACCTTCGTCAGGACTTTGATGGAGAAAACAATTTTTTTCTTCATCACAAAGTCCTGATGAAGGTTTGATAAAATGGAAGCATGTAAACATTGACTATACCATCATAAATTCATCACATTTGGATTACTTTGTTTTTCTATTTTCTTTATATGCCTCAAATCTTCAAAATGTTTACAGTACTTAATGCAAAAAATGCACTACAATATCACAATATATACATATGGCTTTACAATATATATATATATAGAGAGAGAGAGAGAGAGTGTGTATTTGCAATATCAACCTATTTGACTGGGAAGGCTGCTGAATATACCAACCGCAACTCTGCTGAGGAGTAAGACTATTCTACTCCGAGTGTCCTGGATATGACACTAAACCATCTGATGGTGAGGCACCAGTTTTTGATTGAGCTTTGAGGAATGTGGACTCACTCCTTCATTGCTATTGCTCTCAGATCATTCTGACCTTAAGGGGTAATACCTATTTAGGTCCCATCTATGTGTCAAATAGAACTGTTATTCAATTACTAAACTTGAAATCATTTAACTGTGTACTAACAAATGATTGATATTAGATTGAATTATTAGTATCAGATGAATGTGCTTGAATCTGTTTGACTGTGTGCAAACAAGTGAGCTCTGCTTCATTTACAAATCATATATATATATATATAAATGTAAATGTTTGTTACTCACAAATAATCTCCAGTTTTATACCACTAATTGATTTAAAATTTTCAGAGAGTATTTTATTTGAATTCAGGAGTGTTTTTATATACTTATTATCGAAAAATATTACAATAATTAAAAAAGATATTTTTAATAAGTCATTTTTCTCCGAGAAAAGCTGAATGCGAAAACGTTACTTCCGTTTTTACACGTCGTTTTTTTTTTTCTGCTTAGTCACTTTTCTTTCTTTTTTGGTTGACTTAAACAGAGACACTAAACTTTAAACCATATTTCATTGGTTCAGTAGTAAGTAAATTTTTTTTTATTCTAACGAATTGTTTACAATATATTTTATATTTTTTCAGTATTCTTTTTTTAATTAACTTCAACGAAAGACATCCATTAAAAAGTTTTTTTCTTAAACCATATTTCGTTGGTTCAGTAGTAACGAATTGCTTACTAAATATTTTATTTTCTTTTTTCAATATGACATTTTTTCTCTTAAACTTCAACGAAAGACATTTCTTAATAAGTTTTCTTTCGTTTATTATTATCGATAAGACACTAAACTTTAAACCATATTTCGTCAGTTCAGTAGTAACGAATTGTTTACTAAATATTTTATTTTCTTTTTCTTTTTAACTTCAACGAAAGACGTTCCTTAAAAAGTTTTCTTTCGTTATTAAACTTTAAGCCATATTTCATTGGTTCAGTAGTAAGTAAATTTCTTTTTATTCTAAAAACTTATTCTTAAATTTTTTCTTCAATTTTGAATCCCATTTATTTTGTTGTTTAATAAATATTTTATGGTGTGCCAATTATCATGTTGCGAAATATTAACCAGCCCAAGCTTTGTAATGGCACACGCCTTTCAGTAAAAAAATTAATGACCAACATCATAGAAGCAAAAATTTTGACAGGGCCTTTTAAAGGTGAAGATGTCCTCATTCACGAATTCCTATGATTCTATGTTAGAATCATAGGAATTTGCGAATGAGGACAAGAGATTGCAATTCCCAATTCAATTGGCATTTGCAATCACGATCAACAAAGCACAGAGACAATCTTTAGAATTGTGTGGCTTATATTTACGCACTGATTGCTTCTCACATGGGCAATTATATGTTGCCTGTCCCAGAGTCAGCGATCCAGACAATCTCTTTATCTACAGAGAAACTGGAACTACCAAGAATATTGTGTATCCACAAGTATTGGAAAATTAAACATATTAGAAACATGCATTTTCTTTTTGTTTTTTCCCATTTAAACAAACTGAGCCACAGCAATGCATGGCCAGGTACAGCTAGTATATATATATATATATATATATATATATATAAAACATGACTTAGAACCATGTTGTCACGTGACTCATAAAGAATATATAAGTGTACAGTATTCAATATATATGATGTAGTTCACCAGCTCACTTGACAATTGAAGATGTGAAATTCAGTTATGAATTATTACTCTGCCTTTTATATATATATATATATATATATATATATATATATACACATGCAGTAGTTTTTAATGTCTATGATTTGAGCTCTGTTCCAATTTATTTATTTACTGGCTTTTATGATAACTCTTTTTTTTGCCTCTAAGCAAGTGAAGCGGTTTTTAGGTACAGGTTATCATTTGTCTTTATATTTGTCTAATCAAATCTGATCACACCTGCAAAATATGACTCATCTTCCAACACCTTTTCATGCCTCTCCCCTTTGCAGATTATCAAGAAAATTACCCAGAGGTTGAATTTATCTCCCCTATATGGCTGCTTCCTTGTTTTTATTCCATTTTTGGAGCATTCTTAACTTTTATATCTTTTCCCTATTTGAATTTATGAATTATTTATAGAGAAATTCAGATTTCTATGGTTAACCATACTATTCCATTTTCACTTTGGCTGAAGTATTCATTAAGTTTAATCTGACTCAAAGCTATAATTTTTGGGAACACCTAGTAACCAGATCATAGCAGTGGTCTGTAAAATTACAACAATGTGCCTCACTTAATATTTATTTAGGGCACTTTATTGTGATTTAATTGTTAACAAGTTTGACTTGCAGACCAATTACAATTGATAAGTTTGATCCCCACTAGATACTCCATATTTGTGGCCTTGTGCCAAATCTAAGATAAGCTTAGTTTCCTTTGAGTAGTTTAATGGTTAGAGAGCTAGGCTAGTAAACCATTGTTAGTGAGTTTGATTCTCACTTGGTGCTTTATAATTTCAACCTCAGGCCAATTCTAAGTTAAATTAATAGAACTAAATTTGCATTTTAAAATAGTATGTATTTACCCAATTCCTCTGCTATTGGTAGGATGTGACACAACGCCAATTTTTAAGCAGAATTTTCCTACTCCTTGATCAGTTACTAAGAGTAAAGAACACAGTTTGCCTTACTATTTTCCCTAAGGCATTAGCAGTAAGTGTATTGCAAACAGCCTCCTCCAAGATTCAAACTCTTATTGATGATTCCATTTCCTGTGTCAGTAACCATTATGCTAAATGCACCTCCAAATTTGAAAATGGTATATTATATAAACATAGTTGAATATTAGTGTATTCCAAAATCCTCATTCAAGTTTAAAAGTGCAAAAATTGCAGTTATTTTTACATTGACCTAATAAATTTTTAATATGAAAAAGTGGATGGTAAAATGTTTTTCTTCAATTGTCAGTAAAACAAAAATTTTGCGAATTTTGACAAAATTCTTTTAGGATTGTATGCTGATATGACAGTCCTTTTTAAATTATATCAGTTAAAAGTTAATTCCTATAATGACAAAAAATAACTTTAAATTTCTAAATGAAATCTATGTGTTTATACAACTGAAACAAAATAATATTGATCACCATCTTTTTGTCTTGATGCTGGGAAAATTCAGTCTCGAAAAATAGGAAAATATTTTATATAAGTCTAGGATTTAATTGAAGGCTATACAAAAATATATAAGTATTCTTGTTCACCAAATTTGGTGATGGGGGTCATCTTGCTTATGTATAACTTGGTAAGAAAAGAAATCAAGTAATTAAAAATTGGCTTTGTTTTTAAAATTATTTAGTGATGAATTCATAAACTCTAACTTATTTTTTATCTTTAACTGAGATGGATGGACTTATATGAATATTCAGATCATTTGTATTTAACTACTTTTCTACTTGTTTTATTACAGAAAACTGCTCATGCCTTATTTTTAGAAATTGTAGTCAAAATGAGTCAATTTCACAGACCACTCTCAGTATGATTCTCAAAATTATACCATTTACAAAGTTCATTTACTTCAAAAACTACCTACTATACATAAGCATTTTGCATTTCAACAATCACTAAAAGAAATCTTTTGCTCTGTCAGTATTAAAACTTGGAGTTTATTTCTAATGATCTATATTCAGAATTATGAACAGTTTGATGTATGTATTTACCCAATCCCTCCACCGTAAGCAGGTCAAATTTTAAGTGGAGTAAAGTTGGTTTAAATTCACAGTTTTCTTTCTCCTACACTGGTTGCCTAAACAAGGCTAAAGAACCCAGTCTGTCCTAAAAAAGGCTCGAGAACAAAGTCTGCCCATAGCTGTGGGGTCAAGAAAAGGATTTTTTCCTTTCGTAAGGGCATTAGCAAGAAACAAAATGTAAATTTCATTTCTCATGGTAATAACCTCCTTTTCATGGAGAACTACTAAATTTGTTATGCATAATTTTTGGACCCATGAGAAAGGTTTTAACATAAGAAAGAATGTTTCTCATGGAAAAAGTGGGGCTCTTATCAACAATAAACTATATTCATTGGGAAGCTATATTGCATAGAATTCAAATTGTTAAACTTCAAAAGAAAAAAATGAACAAATTGTTTTGCTAAAATAATTATTCACATTAATTGTAGAATACTAAGCAGTTTTTATTCAAACTGGAGATGTAAAATAATTACATGGCATCACTTAATTAGGACTTACAATCCAGGCAAAAACAAAAATGTTTAAATCATTGAATTTCTTAAATATCTAGAAAATATTTTCCTACAAAAGTGTTTTTTCTCCAAAGCATACTTTATAAGTTAAAAAACATTAATGTAAATCTTTTTCCTCAGGTTAAAAGGTTTGTTTATTGTAACAATTACTTTTTGTAAACATTCAGTGTAAATTTTCAATTGATAGCATAAAGATTGTAAAATAGCCATTGTTTAGAAAAATGGCAGGATTTTTGCCACTTGTCCTTCATTTTAGATTTTTTTTGTCAATCTAAGTCATTGTTCTCTTACATAACACAAATAGGTACTTCAACTTGAAAAAAATATCAGTGAAAAATTGTTTTAAAAAATCTGAAAATTTTATATTTTTTTCAGCAATATGTCTACTTATTTTGACATCTTATAAAGTTTTTTATGATTTGTCTATATTGAAAATCAATAACTGTTAGCAAATTGTCATTCTGGCTACACAAAATTAATGCAAACACATTCCATATGAAATCTACAGCTGAGCAATTGAGACAAGAATGATTTACTCCAAAGTTGATTTCAATTAAAACCATTCAATGAAGTAGTAGAAGTTAAAGGTGATGATTACCTATATCCTGATATAGGTTTCTAGAGTTAGTCAACTAGAAAGTGTTAGGGGTGTACAGGTTTAAGATGAGTAGAAACTTGTAAAATACAGTCTTTTAATCTGATTTTAAACACCCTTCCCGCCTTTAACAAATTGTTTTCTTTTTTTTTTTAACTTCTGTAATTTTTATTATTCATCACCCTTTTCCTTTGCTCCGTGCTATTTTCATGCAAAATGCACCCTCACCTTTGGTCTAATCTCTCACATGACACCTCGATTAGATAAACTTAACACAAACACCACCTAATGAGATACTGTTAACTTTGTCTCTTGATTGATGAATTTGTGAAAAGTACTTTTTATCTTTACTTATTGCTTACTAAAGTACCAGCCTACACCAGGTACAAGATCAGGTCTTCAACTGCAGACACAACCAGACTAACAAACTTTTAAAAAAGATTCTATTGATTTCCTTTTTTAAACACTGTTTACTTTACAATATTTGTTGTCATTTAAAAATTTGCACTGAACAATTACAGAAAATTATAACTATAAGACATAAATCTACACAATAAAAAAGAGGTTGATTTTTTTTATATTGTCTGATGAATTTAATATTGTTCAGTGAAAAATTTCAGAGTTTTCTTAAGAATTTTTTTTGAGTAATACTTAATCTATATATCAATTAAAAAATTAATATATTATTTAAAATATACTAATTTTAAAATCTGGATTGTTTGTCCTAATTAAGCAATAATTTTTATGTAATTATTTTACATCTCCAGGTTGAAAAATTACTGATACACTTAATTCATATTGTTTAATACTATGTAACAAAATTTTTAGTTTTTCTTGTTCCTGAGTAGAAAGTGTTCTTTCCTAATTGCTTATGCTTAAAGTAAATGGAAAAGATTTATTTTTCTTTTCAAACTTTGTTTTTGTGACTTGGGTACTGAAATTTTCAAATTGGCCTATTTTCTAGGACATTACTGGTAGATTCAATGCTGAATAGCTGATAGAGAATTTTCTAGAACTTAGTAAACATGTTTTTTTTTTGTTTAATATAATTACATGTAAATTCTGGTTCATATATTGTTTTATTCTGTTGTTAGTCTTAACTAAGTAATAATGCTATATAATTATTTTACATCTCCAACTTGAAGAATTATCAATAAACTTAATTTGTATTGTTGAGTTAAATTTAAATGATTATTTTAGTAAAACAATTTATTTTTCTTTTAGAAGTTTGAACATTTTTCTGTCTGATAAGTTACACCTTGCAGAAATATGGCTTCCTGTTGATTATTGTTTGTTGGTAGTGAACTTCCTCTTCATGAGAGCCCAATTTTTCTGTCTACAGAGTTTAGAATACTTTAAGTGTATCCTCTTCAGAAGGTCAAGACCTCCCCCCAAAAAGTGTGTCCTGTCACTTAATGCTCCAGTTCTGGAGCTCTGGGGTGTATGGAGTACCTCTTTATTACTATTACTCCAAGGTCCACTCTTACCCAGAGTGGTACTACTAATCCAGGGATCAAATAAATCTATTTAGAAATGTTCCTATTCAATAGGACACGGTGCAAAAAAACTCTCATAACTTGTTGAGCCCTAAGCTCCTGAGACTGAATTTACACTCTGCCATTTGGGTGTGATCTCTACCCCAGTAAACCAGTGCTATGATGTGAGGAGAAAATGAAAGTACCACCTGTATACCAGATACAAAGGGTTGAGAAACAATTACCTAAGAAATGTAAATATTAATGAATAATAAATGCTATTCCTTAACCTCTGGGCATAAAACAACCCTAAACAGGTTGACATGCTATTACAATCAATCAAAAAACCACCTTCTCCCATAAAGAGCAAAATTTTCTTTTTAGATTAAAACCTTCCTCAGTATAGTCATTACACAGTGCAAATGACAACAGAAAAGCATTCTTCATTTTTCATTCTAAGTTCATTATAGTGTCATTTATACTCTAAAACTTTAATGATAAAACAAATGAAAACATTCAGAGAACCAATCCAATTCTAAATCATTTCTTTTATTTGTTTAGTAGGCTATATTGACAAATATATAATCTCAGCATTAAGAGTTGTTTTTTGTTTGATTTAAGAATTTTTGACAAACTTGGAAAATAGACAGCACACTGTATTCATTAGATGTGAATTTTGAATGGAAAATGAATAATAATAATAATAAATAATTGAAACATATTATTTTTTGCCCACTATGTTTATTCTGTTGACAGTAATTCTTTTTGTTCCTAGGGATATCTATGTCAAAGCTTTCCTAAATGTTTTATTTCTAAAATTGGTGAAAAATCAGCAATGAATTTTTTTTTCTGACACATTGGCTCGAAACATTCACATCAGTGCATGAAAGATTATACAAAACAGGCATTCTGAAAATATGCCTAGAAAAACTGATTGATACTGAAGCTGTATTTACCAAGACAGATTAACAATGAATAGAAATGTTCATTTTAAAATACCTCCCTTGGCATTCAGTTCACTCATGCCACTGAGTTTTTCACTGTTTGAAGCATCTCTAAGACTTCTCTATTAATATGATGGGAATTTGTACCAACATTTTTCTTTTTAACCACCTCAAATCTGTTACCCATGAGATGAATTTTCAGTTTAGGGATACAAGAAAAAGTCAGAGAGCTGGAAAAGTTAAGCAGGTGCTTAGTTGTGAGGAATTTGCCACTGTATCATGAACATGTCTGTTTACAACACTCAACACAACAAAGATGGAGGCATAGGACTTCCTATTTGGTGACAGTTTGATCTTAAGGACCATTTCATCAAAGAAACTGTCAGCTACAATTTGGTCTTGTTCTAAACTTGGCAAGTCTTTTTTTGACTTGATGAAGACATCCATACAGATAACTGAGATTACTGCAAATAAATGAATGAATAAATAAGGTAGCTACTCAGTAATTTGCATTTAATCTCATTTGAAAAATGACAATGACTTGGGCAAATGTAGACTCTTCACTTATTTAGTTGTAAATTGAATGTGAAATTGCTTTATTCCTTAAGAACAACACTTTAACACAGTTACCCTAAAAAAAAATCTTGCCACAATGTGCCATTTTTGCTATGCTATGTTCATATACATACAAAAATTGGATTGTTGTAATATAAATTGTTTAACTGACAAGATGTCTGTGTAGACATAAATATATTTTCAAATGTAGGAGTTCATATCCATGTCTATGTTAAAAAAAGTTCATTCAGTTTGTTTTCAATTGTTTAAACTAAATGCTCCTTATGCCATTTGACAACAAACACAGTTCAAAATTTTTTTCGTTACTTGATATATGTTGATGTATACATAAAGATACTTTTATATATATATATATATATATATTTTTTTTTTATTTTTTTTTATTTTTCTATAAACATATATGTGGGCAAGTAAAAAATTTACAATATTCTACTACATGCTAGTTTGCAATACATATATCATGTGACAAAATCAGTTCAAGCCATGGAACTTATCTGCTGTGTTAATATCATGGTAGTAGTTGGTGTGCTGACACAGTAAATTACTTCACCCCATGTGTGATTTGAAAGCTGCACAGTTGAATATGCAACATAGTCTAATTTGGCAGTTTATGCTTTATGAGTTTGAATGAGGCTATTACACCACTGAAGCAGCCAAAAACATTTTTCGTGTAAGAGTTGAATGTGCAGTTGATCACAGTACAGTAACCAGATAGTTAAAAAAATTTCACTTAGGTTACGAGAACCTTGACATTTAGGTAGGCCTTTAAACTATGAATCCCAAGGCTCTACCCTAATCCATGGAGGCAAATCTGGTGAGTACCATTCAAGCTCAGCATCTCACTGTAGTATATCACCTTCACAACCTTGACAAAAGCATCTATAGCTGCCAAATTGTCTAATGTTACTAAAATATAGCAAAACTTTTGACTCCATGTAGTATTATATGCATATAAGTATAAATACATGAATACTATAAACTAGTTTCAGGATTATGGTCCTATGCATACAATTCATTAAGAAAGTCCTCATGGTAGAGTGGTTAACATGTTGGACTGTGACACTAGTAAGCAAGTTTAAACTCCAGTCGCAGTATCACATTCACTTTCAGACTAATCTTTGGGAAAGATTTTTACATTGGCCTAGTGGGTAAAGTGTTCACCAACGGTCCTGGAGACCTGGGTTCAATCCCAGGTCGCATCATACCAAAGACTTTTTAAAATGGTACTTGATACCTTTTTGTTTAACACTCAGCAATATAAGCTATGTATTGAGGGTAAAGTGGAGCAATCCAGGGAAAGTAGTTGTGCCCTCCCCTACATCTCTGCATTGTAGCTATTGAAAAGGGAGCCTTGTGGCCCCCCTCAACTACGGTTGCCAACTTTACTTTATATACCCTACCTAGCTATGGGTTAAATAGTGTCACTACTGTTCTACAAGGATGGATTTGGCATTAAATAGTCTACATAGGTTGAAATGCGATTAAACAAAGAAACTAACACCTATTATGATTTTCAAAATATCTGAATTGGTTTCTGCACACTGAAACAGATCATTTGCCATGATCATCTGAAATTTCATTTTCTCTAGCCTGAAAAGGCATGAGATTAGTTGCAGCCAACAAATTTGGCTTCAGTAAAAATTGAAATGAACCATTGCATTCCAAAGCTTTCCAATAGTCAATCTTTTGTCTGCTTCACCAGTGCATCAACCTTAACTTTTTCAGCATTTCTATTGGTTGAAGGTCTTCCTGGACACTCATCATTTTCATCTGATGTTCTTCTTTCCTTAAAGCAGCAGTGTTTGTCAGAAATCCTGTTATGGTACATTACTCCATATTCTGTTTATTATTTGAAAGCTTTCAGAACCAGTTTGGTGCAGTTGTTGACAAAATTTAATGCAAATTTTTTTTATTCACTATTTTCTCTTATGAGAAAATGGGATGTACAGAAAAAAAATCAATAGAGACATGCACACAGCTGAATAACTCCTAAGATAGTGATGTCAAGGCAAATCAGTGCCAATTTAAAAGGAAATTATAAAACCAAACTTTTTGAATACACCTTGTAAACATTATGCTCTAAGATCTGTTTTATGAACAGTGAGGGTTTTAAAAAAGACAAAAACTGTACTGCAAGCAGTCACTATTTATAAAAGTAGACATTCATCAAGACTTGATGCAAAATTTATATGTGTATTAGGTTGTGATAAATAGGGTTTTCAAAAGTTGGAACAAGGGCTTTTGGCAATATATATGAACTATTAACTATTTAACCCTAAATCCTAAAAATTATATTTCTTACAAACCTATATTTTTGTGAATGTCTGCATTTTTTTAATACAACTGATTCTTGTCTTTTTCTTCTTTTCTTTTTTTTTTTAAATAGATTTTTAATTCTTTTTACTGGTTTCCCAAAATTTTTCTTTAAATTTGTTTTAATGTTTATTAAATTAGTCTGTAAGATAAGTTAGCTAACAGTTGGCATTCTATTAGATATTCAGTGAATTATTTATTCATTATAGTCAGACACAAGGCTTGAGGTGCACTCAGTGAGGATCAATCATCTTTGTAAAGTGGTTGGAGTTTTTTAATCAGTAAACAAACTTATCCTTTTTGGATCAGACTGCCTAATAAAAAGTCATTTTATTCACTTGAAGGCAATAGAAAGTAGAATTAAGATATTTTCCTTCTATAGAGATACTATAAATAATGATCTCTCTTAGAAAATTTACATGTCCAGTAGGAGCCCCATATCCCCAAAACCCATTTTTGATCTCTTTTCACCTCTGGTTTCTAAACAGTTCAGACATTATCTCTGACCTCTACTAGGAAACACTGAACTCACATGACTATCTTACTTACCTAAGCCCTTTTCTATTTTGTAGTCCTTCAACTTACTGCTTGTTCATGAAACCCTATATGTATATTTCTACTCGTTGGGACACATTTGTATATTGTTTCCTTTTATTATCACTTAGTAGGTATATTGTGTATATAAAATATAAAATGTACTTGATATGTACAAATAAGTTTATCTTGTCTTTCCTTCACTTGTGTTCAGTATTGGTATAAAAAAGGATATACTAATGCTAATATTGGTCCTTGTCAAGAGGAGACTAAACTAAAACATCTTCCCTCACTATAAAGCAGCCAATACCTTCATTTCTTTTGTAACATTTCTAGTTGATTTATTCAAAACTAGCAGGACCCATGGATATTCCACAGAATGAAAAAAATCAAGTGGAGCTTTTAAAGAAAAAAGGATAATTTGCAATTTTATTACAAATAAATGTTGTTTTTGCACTTGATAATACAAAAAAATATATATTATTATTATTTTACTCATTAGAGTTTTTCACATCAGCATTAGCTGATGGTTTTTCACTGGAGTCTGAGTAACAGCAAGTCTCCTGGACTCGTCTCAGGATTCTGGCTGTTCTCAGCAATGCTGTCGTTTGGATAGTTTCTACCCGTTCGCCAACTTCCAAGTCCTCCAGGCCTTTTAATAATCCTTTAGTTATTGTGCCTAAAGCACTAATCACAATTGGCACAATCGTTACTTTCATGTTCCAGGGCTTTTTCAATTCTCTAGCAATATCAAGGTACTTATCCTGCTTTTCACATTCCTTCAGATTTATTCTGTGGTCAGCCGGGACAGCAAAGTTGATGATTTTGCAAATTCTCTTTTTTTTTTGTTGATGATTATAAGGTCTTGTCTTCTGGCCGGGATTAGGTGATCCGTTTGTATGTTAAAGTCCCATAGGAGTTTATGCGTGTCATTTTCTTGGACAGGTGCTGGGTTGTACATATACCATTTGTTAGTATGGTCAAATTTAAATTTCTTGTACATTTCCCTGTGGATCACCTTGCCAACCCAGTCTCACCTTATACTCCTTCTGTGCTGATTTGCTGCATTCGCTTATTATGTGATTGATCGTTTTGTCTCTGTCACCGCATCGCCTACATTTACTGTTTTGTTGCATCTTATTTATTCTGGCTTTGATATGATGGTTTCTTATGGTGTTGTCTTATGCTGCTATTAGAAAGGATTCTGTTTCTGTCTTAAAGTTTCTTTTTCTTAGCCAGGTCCAGGTTTTCTGGTGTGAGATGTTGTTTATTAGGCGTTTAAAGTGCCATAGTTGTTTTTCCATCTATTTTTGTTTCCTAGTTGTTGTCATTCTATTGTCTATTGTGTTGTCCGTATCGCTTCTGATGGCTGTAATTAGTCCTTGTTCATGTTTTTCTATGTAGTCTTCGAGCCGTTGTATCGATGCGTCAATGCTGTCTCTGATGCTGGCAAGTCCCCTTCCTCCCTCTTTTGTAGATACATATAGTCTTTCAATGTAGTCTCTGGGGTGTAATGCCTTATGCATGGTCATTAGTTTTCTTGTTCTTTGATCCATTTGTTTAAGTTCATCTCTGGTACACTTGAGCAAGGGTCCTGAATATCTAACTAGGGGCACAGCCCAAGTATTTATTCCTTTAATGAGGATTCTGCTGGAGAGTTTTGTCTCGAGTAGTTTTCTAGTTCTCCTTAGATATTCTTTTCGGATCTTGTCTTTCATTTGCACTTGTTTGATGGTGTCAGCCTCCAAGATACCCAAGTATTTGTAGGTTTCATTTTCTCTGAGCGTTCTAATTTTGTCATGATTTGGTAGTTCCATACCGTCAGTCATATGTCGTTTGCCACTTTTCATGACGAGCATGGCACATTTTTCTATGCCAAATTCCATTCCTATGTTCTGACTGTATATACTAATGGCGTGTATGAGAATTTCCAGTTCTTTTTCATTTTTTGCAAATAGTTTAATGTCACCCATGTTATTAGGTGATTGATCTTCCCTTGCGATCTGCTGAGTTTGTATCCGGCTGTGCATTTTCTGAGTATGTGGTTCAGTGGCATCATGGCTATTAAGAATAGTAAGGGTGATAGTGCATCTCCTTGGAAAATCCCTCTTTTGATCTTTGTTTCTGCTAAGCTTCTTCCTCCTGCTGTCAGCTCCACTCTCCAGGTTTGCATGGTGTTTTTGATGAAGTTTATGACTTCATGTGATATTTTGTACATTTTCAGACAGTGTAGTATCCAGCTTTGTGGAACCATATCATATGCCTTTTTGTAGTCAGTCCAGGCCATAGCTAGATTTTTCCATCTGGTCTTGCTCTCATTTGATCTATGTAGAGTAATTCTGCTGTGCCTCTGGATCCTTTGCGGCATCCTTTCTGTTCGTCAGGGAACAATCCATGGCTTGTTAGCAAGTAGTAAATCTTTTCCCTTATTTGTGCTGTTAGTATTTTCCACATCATTGGTAGGCAGGTTATCAGTCTGTAATTGTTTGGAGCAGTTCCTTTGCTTGGGTCCTTTTGGATTAATGTAGTCTTTCCTTTGGTCATCTATTCAGGTACTTGCATGCCTTGTAGGCATCTGTTCATTTCTAGTGCTAGTCTACTGTGAATGGAGGTGAATTTCTTGAACCAGAAGCCATGTATTCCATCATGGCCTGGTGCTTTCCAGTTGGATATTCTTTTTAGTGTTGTTTTGAATAAGTCAATGTGTATTTCCATTTTGGGGCCTTCTTCAAGTCCCTCTAGTTCTCTTGTCATATTGTTTATCCATTCAGCATTTTTGTTGTTTTTTTGGTTGCCATATTTTTGTCCAAAATCATTTGGTTTCTTTTACATCCAGTTGTTGGTATGTTCTCATGTCACTTCCTCCCAATTGTTGATAGAATTTTCTTTCGTTATTTTGGAAAGTCCTGTTTTGTCCATATTGTTTTACCCTTTGTTGATATCTCTTTAATCTTCCTTCTTTCGCCAGCATTTTCTGGTTTATTTCCTCAAGTTGTACTGTTATTTTTTCCTGTGTTGCCTTTTCCTTTTTCTCTGCTTATTTCAGCACCTCTTTTTTTATCATTCTGGCTTGTTTTCATTTTTTTTTTTTTTTTTTTTTTTTGGTGTTTCCAGTCAAATTTCCCACCCCGGTTTTGACTTTCTTTGTGCTTTTTGAGGGGATCCAAATTTTCTCACAAACTAATTTTGCACCTGCATAGATTAGTTCATTTAACTTGGTTATATTATTCATCGGTATGTAAGGTAGTATGTGATTTATTTTATCCATTTCTATCTTAAGTGTTTTCCATTCTATGTTTCTTAATGAAGGTAGAATAGTCTTTTCACTACTTATAATTCTCTTTACATTTTCTTGATTTTATCTTTTATTCGCGTGATAGTGTTTCTTCGTGGTTGTTTGGTAGTGTATCATTTGGAAGTGTGGTGTTTTCATTTGCCGAAGTTTGCAGTTCTTTTTCGTTGGATTGTTTTTGTTTGACACCACTTGATGTGTCTGGTACTGTATTATAGTTTTGTTTATGTGTTTTTTGATGGATTTCTAGTATTTCAAGGTCAAAAAACCAACCTTTCTTAATCATCGTTCTAACTTGATCGGCTAGTCTTTGGCTAGTTGTCTGAAATTTTGCACATTCTTGCCAGATCTCTACCATTCCCTTCCTGTATCCTCTTTGTGAAGGGTTGCTCCTAAAATAGCATTCTAGTGCAAGTTGATTATCTTCCCTAGTCCATGTTTTGTGTGTAGGTCTCTGATCATTGTGGTTTGTTATGTCGTCGTTTCTGTACCTGAAAAAAGAGTAGCCAACATTCGTAGGATGATGATCGAGTCTCCCATGTTGGCTATCAGGAGAGCACCTGCCGATTATGACACCCTGGCCTGTTACCTGGGTCCCATGTTGTGTAATATTGTGATTGGACATTTTCATCATGGGTGGTATATTGTGGCTATACTAGACCCAGGGGTTGTTTATGATCTGCGCACCTGACACAGATGTGACCAAGAACAGCTATAATGGCTGTACATGAATAGTGGGTCACCAAAAAAAAAAAGTCGGGGGGAGTATATGTTACCCTAAGTTTTGACTTAGTTAAAGTCCTTTGGCCTGCTACTTTGTTTTACTTCCCGAACTAAAACACTTACCAATTTCTAGGTTTTCTAGTGGCATGTTTATGGTTTCTATTTACTGTCTTATATTTAAACTAGTTGTAAATATGCTGGAGATATTCTTTTTCATAAAAGGTTTGATTTTCCGGTGAAATACAGGGCAGAAAAAGTCTATTGGGAAAGTCAATGGGTACTATTGAGAGTCATGAGGTAAAATAAGATAAATCTTCAGTTAGTTTGAGAGATTTCAGCTGCCAAATAGTTTAAATGATTAGTAATACCCTTCAATCAAAAAAAATATATATCACAATAATTCACCAAAAGATTTTACAAGTAACCGAAAATCAATGTGCATTTTTTTTTTTTTTTTGATTTTAAATAAAGGCATTTGTTACTACCCTTGACCTCATTGGGTTCTTCTGAAGACTTTTTTCACGACCTACTAAGTTGGGGGTTGCTTTTTATATCTTTTCCTAACAATCATATGACACCTGATTCTAGAATATTCCATCCTGAAATTTGGTGTGGTCTTTCTAGGGTGTGGGGGAGGGGAAAGGGGAGCGAGCCACGTATTAATGGTAATTTCAAGGCTTGATCCTATCTACTGCTACTAAATGTTGATGATGATGATAATAATAATAATAACACTACTACTACTTCTACTAGTATTACGTTCACTTTCGGGCAAATACCCTTGGGAAAGGTATGAACCCCCTTATTCTCCCTCCAGCTATGGGTAAATAGTAGGACGGACTAGGTTCTTCAGCCTTGGTGAGGCAACTAGTCTAGGAGAAGGAAAACTCTGATTTCAAACCTGTTAAACTCCGCTTAAAAATTGACCTTGTGTCATATCCTGCCCGAGCGGAGGGGTTGGTAAATAGTACTACTACTACTACTACTACTTCTTCTTAATACACATATCATTTGTTTGTATTTAATACTATTTACCAACCCCTCTGCTCGGGCAGGATATGACACAAGGTCAATTTTTTAAGCGGAGTTTAACAGGTTTGAATTCAGAGTTTTCCTTCTCCTAGACTAGTTGCCTAACAAAGGCTGAAGAACCCAGTCTGTCCTACTATTTACCCATAGCTGGAGGGAGAATAATTGGATTCATACCTTTCCCAAGGGTATTAGTGCTATGTGAAATGCAATCAGTCTCGTCCAGGATTTGAACTCGTGTCGCCGTGTCCATTTCCTACGACGATAACGACTACACCACGGACACCTCGTTTGTATTTAATCCTACTGAAACTTTGCCCAGTCAGCTGGGGCTGTAGAATACACTGACTGCACCTCTGCAGAGGGGTAAGACCCCCCCCCTAACGAGTGTCCTGGATATGACACTAAACAATCTGATGGTGAGGTTCCAGCAGTGCTGGAGCTTTGGGGAATGCGGAGTACTGAATAGCTTGAAATAGAAACGTTTTTGACAATTAAACCGTACTTACACTTAAACTGTGTGCTTATGCTTAACTGAATTATTTCAAATAGAACTGTTTTTCGACATTAAAACTGTGTTTACACTTAACTGAATTATTACATATAACTGCTTGAATAGTTTGAAATGGAAATGTTTTTGACAATTAAACTGTGTACTTATGCTAAACTGAACTGTTTTCAATAGAACAGATTATTTACATAAAAATGGATTTGGCATTAAATAACCTACAAAGGTTGATATGCCATAAAACCAAACCAAATCAACCTAATGAAACTACAAGTTCAATATATAGTTGCACATTTTATTTAGGGGATAACAGTATTGTTAGTACCAAGAAATCTTCTGAGCTATTTTTCTATTTTCTTTTTAGTTTTAAACAGCACAAAGTTGGATCTTATTAGAACTTCTGAGCTCATTGAATCTTCACCGAGCCAATATATAATAATTTATGTTTATTATGCTATTTAATAAGGATAGATGATGTAAGCACAAAGTAATTCCATTGGAGTTCAACACAGTGTTTGATCTGAAGAAGTAACATCGATGTTGAAAAATACCCCAATTGATTGATAGAGAAGTTAAAAGAATATCCCACTTGGTTGTAGGTAGGAGGTTTAGAATGGTGGAAGAAGATCCTGCTCTGTTGCAGATGAGCGTAACATGTGAACAGATGTAACACAAGCCAAATTTCGGCGGTACATATACTAAAATTGGAACAAGCCAAATTATGTTATTTTTTTTTTAACTAAACAACTCTTTTACAAAAACAAAATGGAGGATTTTATTTATACTCACTGCTCTTTTTTTTTCTTTTTTTTTTTTTGCCTATACTTTTAGAAAATCTTTGAAATTTACAAAATTTACTAAGGATTTATCGATTTTATTTTTATGATAGATTTCAAAGATGAATTTTCTTTTTGTAGATTACAAGAGAACTAAGTGAGCATTAATGAAACAATCTTCATGAAAGTTTTGTATAAATGGGGTGTAAATGAAGAGTTGAATACATATTTAAGTTAGTCATGTAAAACTTGACATTAAAAATACATCAGTACTTAATGGCTTCAGGCAAATAAAGTCAATTCTCAAATGATACTATTTTGGAAAATTTAAAAAAGAATATTTGTAGAATATTTGTTTTAGGTTTTTTGTTTGGTAATATTTTTATCATATTTGTTTCAGGTCAGTATATTCTGTTAGTATGTGTTTAATTGTATAGGATTTCTGGCATGGTATAATGCCTCTTCTTTTTTGAGGAGGTATGCATGGGTTATGTGTGAGTGTCCTATTCTTAGTCTTGATAATGTCATTTCTTTTCTGGACATTTCGGTTTGATTTTTTGTGATTTTCCTATTTGTGGCATTATTTCATATAGTTTGTTGTTGTGGAAGTTATCCCAATAATTCTGGCATTTTTGTTTTGTATAAATGTTTATGCTTCTTTTTAAGTCTGTGAAAGGGTTTTTAAAGTGTACATCGAGTGGATTGTTCTGAGTTGTTTTTGCTGCTGTGTCCACCATTTTGTTTCCCTGGATTCCAGTGTGAGTTGGTATCCAGCAGAATATGATTTCTTTTTGGTTGTTGAGATTGTTTAATTTGGCGAGCAATTTTGCTATTGGGTTGTTTAATTTTTTTTCTTTTCGATTGCTACTATGGCAGATTGGAAGTAAGAAAATACTACATGTTTAGGGTTCTTGCTCTTGGGGATCAGGTCAAGTGCCAGGTCTATTGCGTAGACCTCTGCGCTGAAAATCAAGGTTTCTCTTCCAAATAAACCAAAAAAACAATTACTCAGATACATAAAGGAAGTTCACATCTACAACAAAATTTTTAAATTTTCCACAAAAATGTGCTTTTTTTAATGTACTTATAAAAAATGTGTTTATACAAAAATATATTTTTAAAAAAGAGAGTATTTAAAAAAAACATATATAAAAAGATACATATACTATTGAAAATGTGTTTAAAAAAATTAAATACCATCACCAATCTATTTAAAAAACTTAGTCAGCATTAAATGACCCATTGAGGTTTATATGCCGTTAAACAAATGAAAAAGAAAAAGTCTTATAAAAAAGATACAATTATCATGTAGAAAAAAAATCAAAGTTTACCATAGAAATGAATTAAATGCATGTTAAAGAACCAATTGTATTTTAGTTTTAAATGTCAACCTTTTTAATAAAACAATTTGATTAAATTGCTGTCTTAATCTTTTGAACCTTTACCCCTTGGTTCTCAGATACACTTCCAAGAAAAAAATAAATGAATGAAATGATATAAGAAAAAAATTCTTTTGTCTCCCTCTCATGTCAGTCTGATGGTGTGGTTTCATGTATTTGGTGAAAAAATACAATCATCTGATGAAATATGCTTCATTGTCATGTTTCATCTAAGGATTGTATTTTCCAAATAGTTGTGAGATGAGGAAAAAATCATTTTAGATTTTATCTTGTTCTATTGGTCAATATTTGAGAACTTTTCTGATTTAAGAAAAAACTTTTTAATAATGATTTTTTTATCTTACTCTCTCTCTCTCTCTCTCTCTCTCTATATATATATATATATATATATATATATATATATATATATATAATGAAAGTATTTATCACCTACATGTTACATGACTCTGTGTTTCATGCTATACAAGGACTCTTTAACTGTAGCTCTGCAATTTGTACTTTGTATTGAGCTCTTTTTAGTGTTTTATTGCTGTGGTCAGGATTGTTTTTATGCAGTATTAAAATATTTTATGCCTGAGAAAAAGATGACTGTGACAAAATTAAATGACATGTTTTGCTAAAAGGATATTGTCATAAGAAATTAAACTTTATTTCGTAACATCAGTTTCATTTCTACTGAAGCTATCTTTATAATGAAATATGTCAATTTAATTTTATTTTCTGCATTGTCTTCCTTTTCTCAGATTATTGGGTTTTTTCCTAGACCTTTCTCCTATATATATAATTAATATGTACAATAAAATAAAAAGAATCAATCCAACTTATTTTGTTTTTTTCTGGGATAGAGCCACTACAAAATTGAATATTGGCCATGGTTAAAATCACTTTAATAATGTTTAAAACCAAACAGTTGACACTAGTTTTTTTTGCATTACTGTCAGTTTCATGATAATATATCCATATTTACCAACCCCTCTGCTCAGGCAGGATATGACACAAGGTCAATTTTTAAGCGGAGTTTAACAGGTTTGAATTCAGAGTTTTCCTTCTCCTAGACTAGTTGCCTCACCAATCCAGTCTATCCTACTATTTACCCATAGCTGGAGGGAGAATAATTGGATTCATACCTTTCCTAAGGGTATTAGTGCTATGTGAAATGCAATTAACCTGGTCCAGGATTTGAACTTGTGTCGCTGTGTCCATTTCCTACAACAATAACCATTACACCACGGGCACCTTTCATGATAATATATCAATCAGACAAAAAAAGAAATCTTATGCTGTTTGGTTTCTAACATTTTTAAAAGAGATTTTAACCATTGTCTATATTCAACTTATATATCAAGCTCAAAATGCATTTAAACTTTGTTCCGAAGTCCAGACATCTTTGTTTGATGCTATCTTATCATTCCATTAAAAGAAACACTGTGAATGGCTGCTTTACTAAGCTTTTATTATTAGAATCCGATGTAATCTCCTTGGGCCCAAAATATCAGTCTTGTGGTAGACTGTGAAATAGTGCTCAGTCTGAAATTTTGGTAACTTGTCTTGCATTACTGAAATTGAGTCTCACTGAGTGCTTCATTACACTGACCTTATGTCAGACTAAACTTAATAGATTATCAAAATGATGAGATTAATTTAAAGATCCAAATTTTAAAAACTTGTTTAATTTGTTTATATTCAAGAAAACCTGTTAATTTTTAACTTTGAAGAATTTCCAATATGTAATTATTTTTGTATTTTCTTTTGAATTTTGTGTGACACTACATGAATGTTTTTTGTTTTATTTTGTAGGTAAGTAAAGTCAAGAAAATCTGTCCAGAGTATGTAAGTCAATGCTTCATTCATATTTAAGCATTTTAAAACATCATTTTCTAAATGTTTGTGTTATGTACATTCTAAGGTTGGTGCACAAGAATGGTATTTTTTATCTTTATTTCATTTATTCCCATTTCTTTTTTTTCTCTTCATTTTCTTTCCTTTATCATTTTTACCTTTTCCTTTCTTTGACATATCTTCTGCTTTGTTACTCTCTTTGCCTACTTTTTCTTTTCTCTCTTTTTTCTCTTTTCTTTTTCTTTTCTTTTTTTTTTTTCAGTCTTTGCCTTTTCCTTAATTTTTTCTTACTAAACATGAATAGTGCATTTTTTAAGTTCACTCATTATTACTTATTGCTTCTCTTTTGAATCTGTTTTTTATTGGGTTTCTTTTCCTTCTTTCTATTTCACTTTTTCATCCTTTTTTTTCTTTTGTTTCAATTGCTCTTTTTCTTCTTCCTCTTTTTTCTTCATTCCTCCTTATTTTCTTTTATCAGGATAAGCAGTATCTAGAAATTTCTAACAAATCAATTTGGCAGTATGGCCATAGCAATGGCAACCATTATTATTCGACTGCTTCCAACACCTTCCAATCCTGCAATCATGATTATCCATTCTCAGAACTTTAGATCAAACATAAAATTCCTGTCTTGTTTTCTTCAGTCTTTAAGACAAATCTGACCAACTTATAACACACTTTGAACAGCATCTTTCTTTCTCTCAGTATTTTTTCAATTAATGCTTTGGTATCATTGATCTAGTCATACTTCATGGATTCAGATCCTCCAAAATCTAAAAGATCCTCATTGAACTATGGACAACAATTACTCTAAAATGTCTAAATGGAAAAACTAGAAATAACAGTATCAATTATTAGTAGTACTAATTAAATCTAATGATTTGTTCAACTGGTGAGGAAGGTATATTAACTAACAATCACCAAGAAGTAAGACAAGAAACAATGTGTAGTATCTGTCACCACAATAATGAAAGATAGACATGAATAGAGTGATTGATTGATTTTAATGACATGTCAATCTGTTACTTTATGCCCAAAGTTTTGAGAATTACATTCATTATACATTTATATTTACATTTTTGTATAGTTCAAGTGTTTTTTTGTACAGTATTATGATATCAAGTGTTTCTATCTAATACTAAAAATCATATGGTTTCTAGTAATTATTTCAACTTAATTATTGTCATTTGTTTGCACACAATTATATTTTTTTAAGTAACTTATAATCATAAAGTTTAATAAACAATTATAGCTTCAAATAACTTTTCTTAATACAAATGATTTACACTTATATGACATCAAGTATTCTTATCAAATATGATCAATTATTAAACAGATCTATTTGATTCATCAATATCATCCTAACCGGCTCAGAATGTACTTGGGAGTAATGACAATGAAGGGATATACTGCACTCCTCCAGATCTCTAGAACTTGAGTCTCACCATCAGATGCAGTCTAGTTTCATACCCAAGACACCTTCTCAGTATGTGTGTGTGGAGGGGGATTTACCCTTTTGTAGGAGCATATTCTGTGCCACCAACAAGATACAAAAGATATGATATGAGAATGAAAACAGTGGTTAGCAAGCTCATCCTGTGATCATTTTACTAGTATTCTTTGTTTGATCCTTACTGAGTATTTTTCTAGCCTTGTACCACACTATACCATATATTGGATACTGTTTTGATCTCATATAGCATAGACTATATGAGGCTTTTTCTCAGAAGTCATGTGAAGTCATTGTTGGTTATCAGATGACAATATGTGCTATTTCTGGCCAAATGGAGTGAGATAGGGACTTTGATTTTGAGTACAAAAAGATTTTTTTTACATGGGAAGGTGGTGGGTAGATTTATGTTTTATATATGACCAGCTAACATACAAAAAATTCAAGAGTTAGTAATAAAAAAAAAAAGAACTTGAAATGTTGAGTAAAGAGAGGCTCTTAGAAATTAATTAAAAACTCTCTTGTTATATATTTACAGCATGTTTATATATTATGTATTCATAGAATCTTACTAAAATATATATTGGAATTATTTCATTAAACCATACTGTTTCTTATTTTTTCTTTCCTGAACAATACATATCCTGTTGGTAAAGTACAGCATGCTTGCATTCAGTGTTTTCATTCCTCTAGATTGGTTGCTATACCAAAGTTAAAGATCTCAGTCTTCCCTACAATTTCTATATAAGCTGGAGGAAGAATAGTTGGATTTATGCCTTTCCCTAGGGTACTTATTTCAATATTAAATGCAAACAGCCTCATTCAACATTTGAACTTTGACCATTGAGTTCATTTCCTATGACTTTAACTGTTATACCAATGAGCATGTATAGCATATGTTAAAGATCCCATTAAATTCCCCACATTTCATTAACATAACTGTTATAGATAGCTCTGAAATTTACCTGTATAGATATTTCTATACAACAACACTAGCATCTTGTAAATTTCAGGCCATCTTGCATAGCCACTATTATTCAGGCAAAGAAAAGTTTGTATGTTATTAGATAGCTGTCTCTAATTTTTTGGCACTTCAGTTTATTTACCAGCTTAAAAGCCTTATATAATGTTTATAAATTAATTCTACATTTTCCTTTCTGTTCACATAGCAATCAATTTTTTTAAGCAACAATCTTTTAACATTTTAGTTAATTAAATCATTGTGCTAAAATTTGCCTCTGAATTCAATACTTATCTTCTCCTTAAAGCTATTTTGTATGAAGAAAGTCTTGATTAGAATTGACAGATTACCTTTTTTTTAAATTTACTGTTTAAAATAAAAATTAATACTTGATACAATTAGTAATGGAATTATTTCCCTAGGGATACTTTTATAATGTATGTAATTATTGATTAGTGAAAAGTAGTTTTACAATTAAATATTGACTTTTCATTTTTTATTGAACTTAATGCCTTTATAAAGAGAAGATTCAAGTAAATACACGTAGATTTTCACTAACCTGGCACAGCTACATTACAGGTTTAGAAAAATAAAGACTATCACACTTTATTAATATTCAATAACTACCATTTTATTGCTCAGGTTGCTGAGGTAGAATACACCGAATGCACCTCTGCAGAGGGGTAAGACCTCCCCACACCCAATGAGTGCCCTGGATATCACACAAAACAATCTGATGGTGAGGTTCCAGTAATGCTGGAGCTTTGGGGGAATGCAGAGTACTCCTTCATAGCCATCACTCCTTGGTCCACTCTGGCCCTGAGTGGTAGCACCTTATAGGGTCCTATCTATGGGTCAAATAGAATTAAATTGCATACTTATTCAAAACTGAATTGTTTGTAATAGAACTGTTTTTGACATTGAAACTGTACTTATGCTAAACTGAATTGCTTGAAAAAGAACTGTTTTGACATTTAACTGTGTGTAGACAAAAACTATACTTATACTAAACTGAATTGTTTGAATTAGAACTGTTTGACTAAACTGAATAGCTTCAAATAGAAAGGTTTTTGACAATTGAACTGCATAGATTGCTAAACTGAATTGTTTGAAATAGAACTGATTATTTGTATAAAAATAGATTTGGCATTAAATAACAGACAAAGGTTGATATGCCATAAAACCCAAACGACCAATTACCATTTTATGTAGCATTAATTGCAAAAAGAATTCTCCAAATACTAGAAACAATCCTTATAAAAATGAACCATATACATAAAATAAACCTCTAAACAATAACTAATCCTACCATCATTATCATCATACCTTCAAAATATATAAATCATATAATTTAGTAAATATCCATCCATCTGTCTGTACAGCTACAACTCTGCCATTTTTGGCTTTGTTTCAATCAACTCTCTCTGGAGATTTGGCTTAGTCTGATTTTTATGTCAGCTCTATCTTTTATCTTCAGTATCTTACTGTCCTACTCACTGTAAAAGGGTGTCCATCTCACAATGCTTACCTATACTCTCGGTAATTATTATGAGAGACTTATTGTTCTCTCTCTCTCACTGTATACACTTAAACCCAGTCGGTTGTTGTTAGGTATTGAGCTGCTATTTCATCTCAATGGTCACCAGGTCATTAAAAAGACTTACAAACCAAAATTTTAAAAAGTTTATTTTAAAAACCTAAAAAATAATATGATCAAATATTTATTCAAAATATTCATTAATTTTTAGGTGTTTTCAAAGGTATCTGGAATTTCCAAATGAACCTAAATCCATCTTCCACATGCAACACTCAGTATAAATAAGGCAATAATTCGTAAATAAACAATAAAAACATATAAGAATAAAATTTCTTTTAAATATCAACAATCATCTTAAACTTTAATAAAAGTGACTCTACATCCTTTATTTTTAATAATGACAATCTTACAACTTATATGGGTAAGTTTTGCTAGTCAATATAATTTAGATTAATGGTAACATTATGTGAAAAGCAAGCGGGATTTAATTGAAGTTATATACTGTTTTTTTTTCTGTTTCTTTATATGATACACTGTAGAAGCACATTTTAACATTCACACTAGCTTTTTACTGAAACACCACTTTCCAGTTTTTTCTCAATGCTTCAGCTTTATCTTTAATCAATAATGTGCTGTGTTTTAATTTCACAACACTGAATGCACTTCCTTTATTCACTGGAAACATAACTGGAATTGAATAAGAGAAAATGGTATCCATAAATGCAGGAAAACAAACATGAATTGCCTGGTTTTACAAGGTAAACATATCTAAACATATCAAGTGAAATCAAAACTGTTGCAGATTGGTTTAGTGGCATAGAATTTTGAAATGATAGTGGGTGAAGAAATTTGAAATCTAAGTCAAATTCATGAAAGAACCAGATTGCAGGTAGTTTGGATTAGTAAACATCTGTTTTATATTTGTTTGAATTTATCTATATAGATAAAGAGAGCAGATACATTTTCATATTAGATATTAAAAGGTCATTTAAAGAATTTTCACACTGAGCAAACATACTTTGAATCAACTTTCTGAAACCTTAGTCCCATGGCTTTCAGATCCCCTGTAACTGATCCATTAAAATTAAAAAATAGAATAAGATTAAGCACAAAAACATTCAATTTACTCTTTGTATAAAACTACCCTAACTTTCTCTTAAAAGAATGTAAATGATTGCTATATTAAGAATTTCGTTATTAGTATACTTAATATGATCTCTCTGAGTCAAAAATATTGGACTTATGTGTCAAGTACTCAAAAATAGATCATACTTGGATAAAAATTGGCAAAATAAATTCAAGCAAGAATTTAATGATGATCAAGGAAACTCTTTTGCCAAGTAAACATGCTGCTTTTATTTATTTTTTTTTTTTCAGATTACATTCCTTGATTCTAATTTCTTTGTTAGTTTAAGAGTTCAAAATGAATTGTTTTTCTATTTAAACCTGAATGATTTTCATTTATTTTAAATTGAATTTTTCTTCGTGAATTTAATTGTTATCGGTTTTTCTTGCCTACAGGGATTGTTGTCCATTTACTAAGTTTAGCTTAATTTGGCACAAGAACAGAAGTATGGGGCACACTGTGAGTAATAAACTCACTGATTAAGGTCTGCCAGACTAAATCATAAGTAATTACACTATTAAAGGTCCCCACTGCTCAATGGATATAGATCTATTAAATTATTTTTCTAAAGTTGCACCAGACTCACTTATTTTCAATTTGCACCCTTTTTTCCCTCTCTCCTTCACTTTTACCTTTCTTTGCTTTTTGTCCGTCTCTCACTCCTTTTTTCTTTTCCTTTCTTGTTCCTTTTCTCTCCTCCTCTTGCCCTTTTTTTGCTTTTCCTTCTCTTGCCCTTTTTCTCTCCTCATCTCAAAAACTTTTTTCTCTCTTTGTCTTGCCCCTTTTTTCTTTACCTCTCTTCTCTATTCTTTTCTTTAGCCCTTTTTTCTTTTCTTCTCTTGTCCCTTTTCTCTCCTTCTCTTGCTTCTTTATGCTTTTCCTCCTTTTGCCCATTTTTCTTTTCCTCTCAAAGACCTTTTTTGCTATTCTCCATGGTCTCTTCTCTTTACTTTTTTTGCCCTTTTTTCTCTCCTTCTCTTGCTCCTTTTTCTTTTCCACATCCCCTTATCCCTTTTTGTTTTTTCCCTGGCTTCTTTTCTTTACCTGCACCTTTTTACATTTTCTTCTCCTGCCCCTTTTCTTTTTCTCTTTCCCTTTTTCTCTCCTTTTCTCACCTCTTTTTTCTTCTTCTCTTGCCCCATTTTTCTTTTCCTTTCTTGTCTCTCTTTTCTTTCCTTTTCTTGCCCCTTTTTGCTTTTCCTCTCTTGCACATTTTCTCTTCTTTCCTCATGTCTTCTCTCCTCCTCTTGCCCCATTTTTGCTTTTCCCCATGGTCCCTTTACTTTATTTGCACCTTTTTACATTTCCTCCTCTTGCTCCTTTTTTGCTTTTCCTCTCTCGCCTCCTTTTCACTTCCTCGTACTTCCTTCTTCCTCTCCTCTCTTACTTTCTCTAACTTTTCTTTTTTTCAAATTCTTCACCCTCTCATTTTCATAGACCTTTAGTTCCTATAAACCACTCTAT
Source organism: Sepioteuthis lessoniana (assembly GCA_963585895.1). Taxonomy (NCBI): domain Eukaryota; kingdom Metazoa; phylum Mollusca; class Cephalopoda; order Myopsida; family Loliginidae; genus Sepioteuthis; species Sepioteuthis lessoniana. Next base: position 41,982,478 of record OY757927.1, read on the forward strand.
CCAACTTTGCTATTTGCTACTGTTTTATTTGGGATTCACATCAAGGGAGATAACTACTCACATGAGTAATGTCCATTCTCTTGATTATAAACTAAGATTCTCAAAAATTTACACAGATATCAATTAATACATTAGCAATATGCAAACCTTTTTAACTTTTTATTGAAATTAATTAATTAATAACTAGTCCATATATTTATCAGTCATTGAAAATTTTTCTTTGATTTTTCTATGACCTGGAAATTTTCTTATCGTCTTGATAAAACTATTCTGAGTTGGATGCACTAAAGTTATCAATAAATGTTTGAGCATTAATTAAAACAACTGATAATCCAATGGCGCCAAGTCTGGGGAATATGCCTTGTGAGGTAGAATTTCCCACCCTGACTCCATTATGATTTTGGGGGTTCAACAAAATATGTGGATAAGCATTATCATACGGCAGTATGACTTTTCAGCTTTCCTGTCCTATAAATGACCTTTTTTTAGTTTTTTTTTTTTTCAGTTGTAGTGGTCAAACTTTGAAGGTGATAAGTGAAATTTTCTGCTTCACCAATTCATGATATAATACACCTCCTCTCATGTCCTACTAAACAGAAAGCAATAACTTTTTTTGCTGTTGATCCCCCCTTGATTTTTGACATTAGATTATCTTAGTGAAAAGCACTTTTTATTTCTCGTGACAAATCTTCATAAAACTGATGAAGTGAAAAGCAAGTGGTTAGGTCGGGTGGCTTTATGGGGTATTAACCCTTATTGTGTTATTTAAAGTCTGGTTCAGTTGGCTGGGGCTGCAGAATACACATCTCTGCTGAGGGGTAAGACTCCCCCAATAAGTGTCCTAGATATGACCCTAAACAATCTGATGGTGAGGCTCCAGTAATGTTGGAGCTTTGAGGAATGTAGAGTACTCTTTCATTGCCATTTCTTCCAGATCCACTCTGGCCCAGAGTGGTAGTACCTGATAGGGTCCTATCTGAGGGTTAAATAGAACTGAATTGCTTGAAAAAGAACTGTTTTTGATATTTAAACTGTGTACTTATGCTAAAGTGAATTGTTTGAAATAAAACTATTTATAAGTACAAAAATAGATTTGGCACTAAATAACCTACAATGGTTGATATGCCACAAAATTAAACCATTAATGCCAAAGTCAGTTTTTTTGCAAGCAATTTTATGGTTTAAAATAGCTTATAATAATTTGTAAAGAATTATAGCTTCAAGTAACTATTATGTCACATTCTGCTCATGGTGGAGGGGTTGGTTAAATACACATTATCTATTAAGATATGTGCATAATTTCATTCAACATTTTAGTCCCTTCACACCTACTTTATTTTGCTTTTAGTCTCACTCAAAAGAATGTTTTTAGAAACAAACATTTTGGCCTACCTACATTTCTAGCAAGTTTCAGCTGCTATAATGGTCAGTGTTTTACACTTCTTTTGAATACTGTTTTTCAAGGTAGATAAAATCTTCTAATTTGGAAGATTAGTGCAAAATAATCTTCACATCTATCCTAGTTGATCCTTGTGCCAAACTTTTTGAGATTTTTTTTTTTAGAGGGAGGGGCTTAAGAGGATCTATGTTTTTTCCTTATTTATCACATCAGAAATGTTATAGTTAGCAAGATAAATTCAAAGTCAGTATTCCTAGTCTCAAGAGTTATTCAGAAAATTGATTTCCTATATTTTGGCCAATCCATTCCATGGTCTTCCGAAAAACATATTGCTGCCAGAGAGTTTAAAGACCCTGCATACATTAATTTATTAGTTAGTTGCATGCATGCCCAAGATATGCCTTTACCACTGGCAGAATGTGTGACATAAGGTCAATTTTTAAGTGGAGTAAAATTGGTTTGAATTTTGAATTCAAAGAGCTCCAGAACTGAAGCCACACCATCAGACTCTGTTTTGTATTATGTGGAAGATTCCTGCTTTTTTTAGTGTGGAGTGTCTTACTTCTCTGGAAAAGAGTGTATTCTAAGCTCAGCTAACAGAACATTGAGATTTTTTGAGTCTGTTAGAAAAATTACTTTGAGGAGAGTAGAAGGAGAATAATATCAACAACAAGAACCACAAAATTTTATCATATTTTAATAAAATTTTAAATCCTAAATTTGCATGACAACCTTTACTTTAAACGAAATTGTGGGGAAAAATCATGACTTACTGGACTAGCGTGTGGTTGCGTTTCATACGTTTCAGTCACTCAACAAGGAAAACAAAAAAAAAGCCAAAATGGCAACGCACAGTCACTTTTTTACTTGCTTAGTCTTGCGTTAAGTAATGCAGACTTTCAGCTATCTCATGCAAATGAGATAGTCAGGTATTATAAAAAGAGCCCTCGAGGGAACAGAGACAGTTTGGACAGAAGGCGTGTTGCATGTGTCTCTGACGTTATTCAAGTTGGCTTTCTAACTACAAGCTATTTCGGCAAGATACTACTTTTTGGCGATGGAGGGCAAGATTTTTTATGTCAAGCTGATTCTGGAGTTTAGTGTTGCTGCGACTGACATGCCCATTGTCGAGTGGGTCGAAAATGTGGAACTTGTGTGCGAGCTTTGCGCTATGAAGAATGTCAAGCGCGTCCTGCCATTGAGAATTCCAGGGGGAGCTTTAGCCATATACAGGCAACTTAGCACAGAGCAGAAAGCGGATGCAGAACAGATCAAGCAGGCCCTCATAACCACATATGCTGCTGATGCATTTGATGCATATGACCAGTTTGTCACTCAACAACTTCACCCGGGTGAGACGGTGGACGAGTTTTTTGCTGAGCTACAAGTACTGGCCTGGTTGGTTGGGGGACCGCTGCCCGAACGTTGGTTAACATGTTCATTTATTTCTGGACTACCACAACACATTAAACATCTACTGCGTGCCTCATCCAGGATGTAAACGATGAGTGCGGAACAGCTATTGACCCAAGCAAGAGCTGTCATGACTGACAATGAAGGCCCTGCAGGATTGGCCGCCACCTCCACCAGACGAACACCTTCAGAATCAAAGATGCACAGTGACGATTGAAAATTTGCCTGCTATAGGTGTAGTGGTCCCAACCACATGGCGAAGGACTGCTCGAAGAGAAACCGGAGAGTCGGATGCACAAGGTTCATCGTGAGATGCATTGCTACAGGTGCAGTGGCCTAGGACATGTAGCATTGCAGTGCCAGGGAAACGCCAAAGGGGAGGTGGCATCAGCTTCAGTCTCCTCCCCAATCAACTGAACACTAAGAAACTTCCCTCCATGAAGGTATGTGTAGATGGGCAAGAGTGCAAGCCGTGTGTTGCTTTTGGAAGCAGAAATCAGCAGGAGTCCTAACAGCTGACGGAAGGACATTGAATTGCCAAGGATATGGCAAAATAAAAGTGGATGTTGGCCAAGTCCCGGCTGTCGACATCGAGGCATTAGTTGTAGATAAGCAGCTGTTGGGCTTCGATTTGCTATTGAGGATTGATGCGATCAAGGAACTCGGTGGTGTTTACCTCACAGAATCAGGCAAAGCACATTTTGGAGCCCTGAACAGATGTGCTGCTGTCTCTATCGATGAGCCGGACTTGAGCGTGACGTATGATCGCAGGAACAAAGAATGGAAATGGGCGAACGGTCACTCTCCCAGTGAACTGAGTAATATTGAGCAGGAACTCGGTGGTGTTTACCTCACAGAATCAGGCAAAGCACATTTTGGAGCCCTGAACAGATGTGCTGCTGTCTCTATCGATGAGCCGGACTTGAGCGTGACGTATGATCGCAGGAACAAAGAATGGAAATGGGCGAACGGTCACTCTCCCAGTGAACTGAGTAATATTGAGCAGGAACTCGGTGGTGTTTACCTCACAGAATCAGGCAAAGCACATTTTGGAGCCCTGAACAGATGTGCTGCTGTCTCTATCGATGAGCCGGACTTGAGCGTGACGTATGATCGCAGGAACAAAGAATGGAAATGGGCGAACGGTCACTCTCCCAGTGAACTGAGTAATATTGAGCAGGAATACGCAGTGCCCTGTCATGCCAGGGATGCCTATGAGAACGAGATCCTACAGTGGCAGTGGAATGGATGGCTGTTGCCATATTCAGAAGAAGAACTTAGCCCACCCAAGGGTCTAATTCCCTTAATGGCGGTCATGCAGGAGCAGAAGCAGAAGGTGCGTCCGGTTCTTAACTACCGGGAATTGAACGGTTTTGTGGATGTTTTGACTGCCAATGCAGAAGTGTACGCGCAGAAACTAAGAGAGTGGCGGCAACAAGGAGTCAATGTGTCGCTTCTAAATCTGCAGAATGCATATCTTCAAATCCACGTTGACAAGGCGCTATGGCCGTTTCAAACAATCATTTTTAGGGGTCAGCGCTTCTGTCTTACACAGTTGGGATTTGAACTGAATGTGGCGCCGCTTATTATGAAGTCTGTTATAGACGCTATCGTATCTCAAGACCATATGATCAAAAGTGCCACATCAGCCCTCAAAGGAATCAATTTGGCCCTTCAGTAGGAGGTGACAGTGTTACACTTGGTCACTGGTTCAGCGTGCGTGTACCGGTGGATTTCCGACACTTTAACTGGAAGAGCATGTGTGAACACGAGGGTAGCTGGCAAGATGCTAGTCAGGCGACGACTAGGAACCTTGCGATCGCTGGCAAAAGAATATGGACTGACCATTGACGTGAAACTCGTGAAGTCTTGTCAAAACCATGCAGATAGTCTTACCAGAGTGCCGCACAGGTGGATGGATTTGCTCAAGGAAGGAAAATGGTCAGTGCTTGAGAGTTGCGCAATGGTGAGAAGACGACTGGATAAGGACCAGGTGGCTGACATCCATCATCAAAGGGGACATCCGGATGCAAAGTGGACTTTATACTTTGCTAGGTTGGTCAACCCGCAAGTGTCCAAAGAAACTGCTAACTCTGTTGTGAAAGCCTGTGAAACCTGTCAATCAATAGATCCAGCTCCTGTTCACTGGAAAAAAGGAGAACTCGGTGTGACGGATAACTGGAAAAGATTGGCAATGGACATAACTCATCACAGCGGTGAGAATTTTCTAACTATCATCGACTGCGGCCCCTCTAGATTTGCAATATGGCGACCACTGCACCGACAAGATGCACCCACTGTTATCCGACAGTTGGAGAATGTTTTCCTCGAGCGAGGCCCACCGATGGAAATGCTGACTGACAACAACACCGCATTCACTAGTAAAGACTTTCGAGAATTTGTGAGGAATTGGGATGTGCATCTGCGGTTTCGGTGTGACTACTCACTGAGTGGAAACGGAATTGTGGAAAGAAGTCATAGGACTGTTAAGACTATTGCAGCTAGAAAGAATTGTTCAATATTGGAGGCGGTCTATTGGCACAACGTCACCCCAAAGGATGACGTTTCACCTTGCACCATGCCGGCTGATGCACTGCATAGATACCATATCCGGATAAAAGGTGTTGAAGATAACCTGCTCCTCGAACCAGAGGTGACTAAAGGGATGTATGAAAAGGGAGACGTGGTTTGGGTTAAGAATCCACGTGGCAAGTGCACGACAAAATATATCACTGGTCGCGTTACTGAAGTGATCAGCCCGCATTCTGTGAAAAGAGATAGAGTGCCTCGTCATGTCAAAGACCTCCGACCTGTAATACAGACACAATTATCATTGAGTGATGAAAGCGATTCCAAGGATAGTGAGCGTTTAATCTATTTGAATTCAGATCCGCTCGACAGTGATTCCACTGCCAGTAGCCTCCCAACTGATGAAGCGTTTATTGAACCTCGAACAGCAGACAAGAGTACGCATGAAGATGAAGCCTACGTGATTCCCCTTCGAAGAAGTACCCAACAAAGACGAAAACTAGCCCCCTGCCCTGTTTGTGATCATGAGATCAGGTGGGAGTGTGGGGAAAAATCATGACTTACTGGACTAGCATGTGGCTGTGTTTCGTACGTTTCAGTCACTCAACAAGGAAAACAAAAAAAGCCAAAATGGCGACGCACAGTCACTTTTTTACTTGCTTAGTCTCGTGTTAAGTAATGCAGACTCTCAGCTATCTCATGCAAATGAGATAGTTGGGTATTATAAAAAGAGCCCTCGAGGGAACGGAGAGAGTTTGGACAAAAGGCGTGTTGCATGTGTCTCTGACGTTATTCAAGTTGGCTTTCAAACTACAGAAATACTTTTGGGAAATTTATACTGATGTGACTTTGGCATTTTTTATTCATGATAAACACCCCAAATCAAAGTCTTTGTGCATGAATGGGATGCAAATGTCATAGTAACTAAAAGACACTTCTGACTATTCTCAAAATTATAAAACCATTTTTAATTCCACAAAACCTCTAAAGTAGATTTTAGTTACCATAATGAGTTATTTATTTTTATTATATTATTCAGATAACTGAACTTTGTGGTCTTCTTTCTGTATGGGAAAGTAGCTTCTTTTTTCTGGTAGTGCTAAGCAATAATGGTCACTTGTAGAAAATTCAAGACCATTCAGTTATTCCATTTTCAACTTGTGCAATACAGCATGTTCCATAGTTTGTGTATAGAACATTCTCAATGTATTCCTTTGTTTAACAAAGAATTCTATACTTTATTCCTTTTATGCAACAGTCTTACATGCAGCTAGGTGAACTTAGTATAATAGTTGTCATTATTGGAAATGAAAACAAAAACAATGTCCTGAGTTCAAATCCTGTACAATGCTGTTTGTATTTCGCTTTGTGTTAATGCCCTTGGGAAAGGTATGAATCCAAATGTTTTTCCTTCAGACATGAGTAAATCGTTGGGCAGATTGGATTCTTTAGTCTTGGTAAGGCAACCAGTTCTAAGAGAAGGAAAACTCTGAATTCAAAATCAGCTGTATTGCACTTAAAAATTGGCCTTGTGTCTCATTCTGCTCTTAGCAGAGAGGTTGGGTAAATATGTGCATTGTAAATCAAAATGAATATAATATGCAATATGATCCCATTGGTAACCACAAAAAATATGGTTGCCATAGCCCTTACCATCCTTAAGTTATACAATACCAGACATACCAATGTTTTTGCAAACTACAAGACATTGGGGGAGACCTGATTAAAAAGAAAAAAAATGATTTCTCTCCATCATTCATGAATGGCTATTATGTCAGCATTCTGTTGACAACCTCAACTCTTATTGCTCACTAACATTTTAGAGACGAATCCTTGCCAAATGAGAAAATATCATTTATAGGCCAATTTATGATATGGCCAGCAGAGATTAAACTTGAGTTGATTCTTTTAAAAAGAATTGTTCCCATTTTTTTTTTTTAAATTAAAAACTGTGAAGGGATAAGAACAATTGGTAGCCTCACATAAATTGTGATTTGTTTCAGCCTTGCTTTCCATTCTGCACAATTTTTAGCTTATTTCTCTAGAATATAATCTTGGGAATGGCAGAAGCAGCAAAGTGCTTAAAAGGTAGTACCAATCCATAAAAATGATCTATTGGATACAGTATTTTGCATAGGAGAACATCTAGCAGACTCCTTTTTCAAGAGAACTGAACAAACAGTGCTTTGCCCTGTCAATGTACATGTAGAATACACTAACTGCATCTCTGCTGAGGTGTAAGACCACCTCCCCAAATGAGTGTCCTGGACATGACACTAAACAATCTGATGGTGAGTTTTAAGTAATGCTGGAGCTTTAGGAAATGCAAAGTACCCCTTCATTGCCATCGCTTCCAGGTCCACTCTGGCCTGGAGTGGTAGCACCTGATAGGGTCCTATCTATGGGTCAAATAGAACTAAACTGCTTACTTATGCTAAACTGAATTGCTCGAAATAGAACTATTTTGACATTTAAATTGCATACTTATGCTAAACTGAATTATCTGAAATAAAACTGTTTTTACATTTAACTCTTTGTATTGCCCAGTCGGTTGGGGCTGTAGAATATACTGACTGCACTTCTGCAGAGGAGTAAGACCCCCCCCCCCACATGAGTGTCCAGGATACGATACTAAATAATCTGACGGTGAGGCTCCAGTAATATAGGGGGTTTAGGGAATGCAGAACACCCCTTCATTGCCATTGTTCCCAAGTCCACTCTGGCCCAGTGTAGTAGCACCTGATAGGGTTAAATCGAACTAAACTGTGTACTTATGCTAAACTGAATTGTTTGCAATAGAACTGATTATTTGTATAAAAATGGATTTGGCATTAAATAACAGACAAAGGTTGATATGCCATAAAAACCCAAACCAACCATTTAACCATCTAAACAGTTTTGTTGAGCTAAAATCATAGAAAATCTGTATTTTTCAAAACTGAAAAAAAATATGAGTAGAGAAAGGTCTTTTGAATATTAATCAACAAAAGATGTTTGTTTTTTTTTAATTTATTTTTATTTTATTTTTTAGAGAAGATGTATTTAGTTCAGATGTGCTTGATGAATAAATGATAAAAGGTTTTATACCACCTTTTATTATCTAATATATTATGCCAATTTGTATTTGCTGCTTCCACTACTAAAGATGCTATTGCTGTAAATCTAGTTAATCTGATTACTTCAACAAATTTTTTGTGTAGAAACTCGTAACTTTCTGGAAAAGTTTTCGAAATAGAAATTTTTCCAAGCTGTGTCAGTATTACTGTAAGGTTGTACCAGTTGGACTTTAATGAAATACCTAGAGAAAAAGTTAGATGGGAACTACACAAGGATACTGAACATTGTTTTGAACAAATCCTGGAAGCAAAACTCCACAAAATATCAGCCATGCATCCACTTATTTACTATCTCACAAATCATCCAAGCAAGATATGCTGAGCACTGGTGAAGTAAAGATGAACTCCTAAACAACATTATCCTATGGACTCATACACATGGGTATCCCAGTGTTGGCTGACCCACAAAAACTTACATTGATCAGCTCTGTGCAGATACTGGATACCATCTAGACCAAGAGCAATGGCCGATAAGGATGGATGATGAGAGAGAGAGAGAGAGAGAGAAAGTCAAAGGAATTTGTGCTATTAGAAAGGTTTTGAAGTCAGATTGATCAAGCAAACCTTTAAAAATGGGAACCAGGAGCCGTCTCTAAACTAAATGTATGATATATATACAGATATGTGTATGTGTGTATTTTTCTTTGTGAATACAACAATGGATAATGCTAATTTTATAAAGGGATTACAGAGTGCAATGCCAGTGAATCACTGGACTTTATCCGTCCTTTGACAATGTTTGTGACTTTTATTTATGTTCTGATCACTTTTAAAAATAACCCATTAAGTTTGTAATATTATGTTATGATGACCCTGTATCACAGTGTTTCATTTTTCAGAATGGATCTCAAGTGCTAACTGAGTACTACTGTATTGAACTGTGATGTTTCTATTTTTAAGCTATGAGACATGTATCAAATCAATTCATTAAGGATTATTTTGGTTAATGTGTTAGTTATACTAGCTTAAATGAGCTCAGTCTACATTGAGAGTTCTAGAAAAGCAGTCTTAGGCCATAGTTGGCCTTATATAACTTAATTGGTTTATTTGTCAATTTTTTCCTCCATCTAAAGAAACAGGGATAAAGTATTAAAATTTTTAAGAAGCAGAGAATCATAAAAAGTTAGCAGAATCAAATAACACTGGATTATTGAACTGCTATACACTTGATCACTGTTGATTCAACAAATTTGTTAACCCTGTAAGACTTTTAATGGAAATGTGCAGGAAAATTAGTCATTTATAGCAGCTAGAAGAAAAACCATTCTACAGAAAGAATCTTAAGCTTGTAATATCTATCTATGGTTTTGTGAGCATTTTAAGTTATCATTGAAATGTTTATGAACTTGGTGAACAGCAAAATATCTTTTTACAATATAGATATTTTGTTGACTGGCAGTTAAAATTATTGAGAGTTATTTTATGCTTACAGGTTAAGGAATTGTGTTCATTGTATGTTCATATTTACATTTTTGTGTGGTTGTTTTTCAAAAGTTTTTCTTTTGTTTTTTGCACACACCACAGCTAGACCCTGACCATCAGATGCAGTTTAATGTCATATCCAGAACATTCCAATCAAGGGGAGGGGATCTAATCCTTTTGCAGAGAATACAGCATATTCTAAGCCTTATTAGCAAGGTATAAAGATGGTTTGAGCTATGTAGAGTAAATTTTCAGTGGTTACTTTTTGTGGAGATCCAACTTGTAAAGTAAGTATAATGCTAAAATAGACCCCTACTTTGCAGTCACTTGAGCAAAACAAACTTGCCAGCAACTTATTTTTTGACTCCACCCCCAGCCCTGTCAACAAAATATCTATATTTCAATGACCTAGACCTAGAGTGCTAGTACCTATTAGTTTTCCACTTATGGGTTAAATAGAACTTTTTGAAAAATACTAGCATTAGATATGGATACTGGAAATCATGTAGCTGTGTGCAGATTATTTGTATTTGATGGAAATACTTAATACAATGTAACTGTGCAAACAAATGATTGCTGTTATTAAATGGGAACAGTTACATGAAACCATATAATTGTTCATAAATTTGGGTAAGAATACTTGTAGCCATGTAACTATGTGCAAATTATTTGGATCAAATTTCAGTGTTGAATAACACATAAGGAGTTGATATGCCATTAAACATATAAATCAATCCATACTCAGAAGGTTAGGTGTATAGATAATGGGATGTAGTTGGAGAATTGTTCTATTACATCTAATAAGAGACGGGTTAAACTATCATTATTTTAAATATTCAGTAACAATCATAATGCATAATTCTATATTCTTGTAAAATCCTAATATGTTTTAGATATCTTCAATTCTGATCAGATTTCTCATACCAGGTCTATTCCCTTTTCCTTTGAAACCATTTTGTCTCATCTTGTGTTCTGTTAAGGCAACAAAAAGAAGGTCTTGTTTCCAGCATATTTGTTGAGTGAATAACAGTGCTTAGTAGTCTATGACTAATATAGATGACAGTGTGTTGGAACATCAAACTCATGTTTATACTCTTGCCACCTATTTATTTATTATCTACTGCTTCCTTTTCCAAATTCTTCTCTTTTTGTCTCTTTTCAGTACCCCCACCCCCATTCCACTACAATCCCTGTAGCATTGTCTTGAAACAGAAATGACAGCCCAAAATAATAGTCTCTATCCCAAGTCAATCATGAACACAACCCACAACCACCATTCACTATTTTGGTGTATGTGTTTGGGGGGGGGTGGATATTAAAATATTTGGATGTGAGGGTTGTACTCCCCCTTCCCTAACTCTGTATCTTCTGTTCCAGCAAGTCATGGGAATTGGGTCACCTCTGCCATTCTGTGAATGTTATTGGTCTCACAAAGTTTCATCATTGCTGTCTCTCTTTCTTTCCCCTACCTCTCACTTGCCTTCTTTCCATTCCTCATAACTTTCCACTTCTTCCCACCTCATCATCTATGATGTCTATCATTTAAGCCTTTTACTCCTCTTGTCTGCTTGACATAGTAAATATTTATGCCATGTGGCCACTGCAGATTTTACAAATATATAAAATACTGAGAGATTAAGCATTTGCTTATGAAACAGTAACTAATCAGGTTTAAGCAAGTTAATCATTTTAACCAAATGGCCAAATTCATTCTTGTCATTGTGATATTTAGGGACCATTTTCCAAATGCACCTCAGGATCTCTTATTGAAAATTCAATATTTAAAGTAACCATTGATATCATAGGTAGGATTTAGTTATCAACCCCATCAAAGTTTCTATTCACTCTCTTGGTTACAGTGTCCTTGATAATGTCACTAACCTGCATTTAGTAGTCAGGCAACTTCAGTTCTGGAGCTCTAAGAGTGAGATGTCATTTCCTTGTTGCTATTACTGCCAGGGCCACTCTGACTGGGAATGGTAATACCTGTTTGGGCCCCATCTATAGGTTAAATAAATCTTTGAAAATCATTAGTATTAAATTGGAATACTTAAAACCATATAATTGTTTGCAAATTTTTTGTATTAGGGTGAGTTAAAAGTTTTGCAATATTTTGGGAATGTGAGACACAATTCAGCTGCTCTGGATACTTTTGAGGTTGTGAAATGGATGAACCACACTGGCCTGTGAAAGCTCACCGGATACCTACTGGATTTGCCTCTATGGTTTGGAGTACAGTCTTGAAATCCAGTTTTGGCCTACCTGACTTCGCCTGATCATCAAGGTTCAAAATATTGCTAAACTTTTGACTCACTATAGTATTAAGAATATTTACTTGTTTACAAAGGATTATTATTATGAGTTACTTGAAACCATATAATTGTGTGCAAACAAATAAGAATAGTTACTTAAAACCATGTGTTGGTTTAAAAATTTATAAAATCTCTATAAAACCTCATATAGAATATTGTACTCAGGCCTGGGTTCCAGTGTCTAGACATGGAAATTAGAGGGTATACAAAGAGTGACAAAACTAATAAAAAGAGTAAAAGATTACAGTTACAGGGAGAGATTTGAGAAATTAAGATTAACTACTTTTATAGAAGAATGAGAAGGTATCTTATTGAAACTTTCAAAATAATTAAAGGGATTTCTAATCACAGTAGACATTTTTGTAATATTTCTCCTCTAACTGGAAATTTACTGTCAAGGCAGATTTCAAAACCTAAATCTATTAACCACTTGAATTTTTTTGCTCATAGAGTTATATATTTTTGGAAGAAGTTGCCTAATCAGATCGAAAACAATAAAAAAGTTCTAAGACTGAATTAGATGATTTCAGTAATAATTGAAAGAAAATGAATTTAAGAGGGTATTTTTCAGAACTATCAAATGAATTACAGAATTTGATCTGTAAATAGATATTACATTGATAGTGTGTATGTTCTGGGCAAAGATTTTTTTCTAAGGTTAATGTGAGAAGTTATTAAAAAGGGGAAATGTCCAAGGAGGCATAACAAATATTAACCATATAACTGTGTGCAAATTATTCGTATTAGAATACTTGAAACCATATAAAAAATATTACCAATTCCATACTGGGTGGTTTTTATTATACTTATGACCCAGTTTCAGGAAGCCTTCTTCCCAAGCAGCACTTGCCTCTTTGCTTAAAAAGGGTAAGGGCTGAATTGATTGCTCAGTGCCTGAGGTGCCCCTGAAGAAGGATACTGAAGGAAAGTGAGCAATTCTTGCACCTGCCCTTTGGGAGACTTGCTTCTTGTAGGGTACCCAACATTAAACCAAACATGTGTCATATTTTGGCTTTGTAAGGAGCCAAAATAAATTGTGTACTTTTAACCATATAATACTGCAAACAAAAATTTACTATTAAATGGGAATAATTACTTGAAACCATATAATTTTGTACAAATGATTTGTATTAAGAATAGTTCTTTGAAGCTAGAATTGTTTACAAATTATTATTATCATTAGTTACTTGAAACCATATCATTGCTTGATAAAAAGAATGACTTTGGCATTTAATAACCCAATGAAGATTAGCATAACATTAAACAACCAATAAATCAATGTATTGATAAAGTGACACAAAAAAAATAATAAGCAAATTTCACTTCTTGGCCAGTGATCATCTAGTGGTTCCGATAGAGGTATCGCACATTTCTTCATAGCTACAAGAAATACAATCAAGGGAGTGGGAGAAAAAGAACAAACGAACAATATGCTTGGGTTAACTCAAGTGCAAGAGGTTAAGTTGTGATACTCTGCATTCCTTTGCATATGTAGACTAATGTTAGCGTGGATTTCTAGCGAAATTTCTACAAAGCTACTAGGAATGCCAACCCATCTTGACCGGTCTTCCCTCACTGCTGCTGGACTCTCTCTCATGCCAACTGGTCTCTCTGTTGTCTGGTGTCGACTTCATCTGCCACTCTCCGTCACCAACTGCCTTCTCTCAGTTCCTTTGTCCAACTCTCTCTGGCGTTCCCTTCCTACTTCTGGTTGTGTCGAGATCTCGAGTCCAAACACTTTGGTTTCATGCCAAAACAGACAAAGGAATTGTCTGCTTGGCGGACCACCTACATAGTGTCACAAGAAGGCTGATGCTGAAGATTCGTCCCTTTGTTCATTTCCCGGACAATTTCGTGCAATGTGACCATGTCGCTTGCACTGATAACAAGTGAGAGATTTTCGGGACCTGGGACTTTCACATCACCTAAGACAATCTTGAGCCATATGGTTGGGTCCCTGACATATGTAGCATCTCCTTGGAACTGTGGTCTCCTTTTCCTGACATCCCAGTAGTTGAGCTGCTGCAGCTGCCAACCCTATACCTGTGAAGCTGTCTTTCAATATTGCTCAGGCGTGGGCCAATATTTCAGATATCGGCAAGTCATCTACCTGGGTAGTGGCCTGAAAAAGTTTCCCCGCATGCTCTGGTAACCCAGCAATGAATGCACAGACAAAACCCCATTCCGTCATACCTCTGAACTGAGTCGCAATCTTGCGTAGTTCCGCCAAGAAAACGTCATCCATTTCCCCCAGACACAAATGACACGCCGCAAACTGCTTATATGCCGTCACAGGATTGAGGGCAAATGCTGTGTATAAAATGTCTTTGATACAAGCAAAGTTGGCCCTCTTTTCTTCACTTAGCTGCTGATAAACTGCATACGTGCCACCCAAGAGGCGCATTGGAACTACGCACTCAACATACTTCACCCCACTCAACTGGCACACTAATTTACCTTCTCCACCTATTCAACCACCGATTGCCCAGAATTGGTCCCATCAAAGAGGGGAATTAATTTGGGGTCAAAGGCCATAATAGCCGAAATAGCTTGTGTTGGAATGCTGCTGCAATAAATTTCGCAAATCAGTTTCTCAACGATGTTACGGCTTGTGCGTGTCAATACGAGTGCTTCCTTTTCCTCGTTTCCTTTCCTTTTCCTTCCCTCCTTCTCTCTCTTTCCTTCTCTCTTTCCTTCAAGTTTTAACAGACTCCGTGTGTATATGTCAATTGATTCACCGAGAAAAAAATGACCCCTTCTAGCCGTCACCATGCATTTATATGCCCACCCAATCTTGAAAGAATTTGCTTATGTGCAAATCAACTCTCACTGGTTCGAGATCACCCAATGTTACATATAGTGCTTGAAGCAGCCATGTCTGTTTCTTGCTTTTACTCTACAGGCCAGACATGTCCGTGCACGCTTTGAATTTCCAGGTACATTACGTCCATTATATTCACAAAAACTATACATTAATTTGGCCACTCTCAGAGAAAATTTCATCATAGCCCACCACTCAATGAGTATTAGTCTTGATGTGTTGGCCATTACTCAGAGAGTATTGGTACATAGCTCACTACACAGTGTATACTGGTCTTGGTATGTAGCCCACTACTCTGCAAATATTTACACATAGCCCACTACTTGATGAGTATCGGTTTTAGTGCATAGCCCATAACTTGGTAAATATTGATCTTGGTGTATAGCCTACAACTTGGTGAGTATTGGTTTTGGTGTGTAGCCTACTACATGATGAGTTTTGATCTTGCTATGTTGCTCGCTACTCAGCAAATAATGATGCATAGCTGACTACTTGGTAAGTCTTGGGGAATAGCCTTCTACTCATCAAATATTGGGGTATAGCCCATGACTCAGTGAGTATTGGTCTTGGTGAATAGCCTTCTACTCATCAGAGATGAGATGGGACAGAGATAGTAATATATTCTGAGTTGAAAACTGCTAATTTATTTGCATTTTATTTCATGTGTATAAATTAAACTGCATTTTGGAATTTATTCTTCTTTTTGGCTTGAAAATGAATCTAGATCAATATTTTCAGTGAATACCATTCAGAAACTAAAAAGTATCAAATTTTGAAAAAATTCTATGATGTTGCAAGACATTTTCTTAAAGCACTTCTAGTGATGTTGGATTAGATATTTATTTTATGTTTAATTTGATAAATAAAATTCCATTTGGTTCTGTATTTACATATATTTTGTTTGATATACAATCAAACATTTTCATGTCACTGCACAAATAGTCACTAAACTCACCATTATAACAGAATTAAGTCAAATCTTTCAAATTCACTGTCAAAATCAGAATTACCAAAGTACAAATAAAAAAAATTACCTTCTGCCATCTTGCTTTGTTGTTGAAATTGAAGTTTCACCCTCATTCTAAATTTAGAAGTATGCTCTACAAGCTGATTATGTAACAGGTTAATCATATGCAAATCAGTACTCACAACTTGTTACTATAGACCAGTAAAAATAAAATGTGCATGATGTCATATGAAATGTGCAGAATCCTGGAAAGCATCTCCTCCACTGCCATATTAGAAACTAAAAAAATGATCATCACTCGTTTATTTAATCAAATTTACCAGACATCAAATTATGGTAGAGATAATTACAGTCAAACATTGTACTTTTGTATACTTGCAAAGATTTTCTTATTCATGAGTTTGGCATCAATAATGGGGAATGTTTTTAGTTTACTGCTCATTGCAGAAAATTGCAGATGACATGCATAGACTAGAAAAATATATATAAAAAAAAAAATCTTTAAGTTGATTTAAGTAGTTTGTGATCCAACATACCAGTGGGCATCTTTACACAGGGTTGCCCAGTCAGCCTAGGGCTGTAGAATACACCGACTGCACCTCTGCAGAGGGGTAAGACACACCCCACCCAACTAGTGTCCTAGATATGACACTAAACAATCTAATGGTGAGGTTCCAGTAATGCTGGAGCTTTGGGGAGTGCAGAGTACCTCTTTATTGCCGTCACTCCCAGGTCCACTCTGGCCCGGCGTGGTAGCACCTGATAAGGGTCCTATCTATGGGTTAAATAGAACTAACAGCATACTTATGCTGAACTGAACTGTTTGACTAAACTATATAGCTTAAAATAGAAATGTTTTTGACAATTAAACCGTACTTACATTTAAACTGCATGCTTATGCTAAACTGAATTGTTTGAAATTGAACCGTTTTTGACATTGAAACTGTACTTACTCTAAACTGAATTATTATATTTAGAACTGTTTTTACTGTGTAAACAAAATCTGTACTTACTCTAAACTGAATTAGCTCTGTTTGAATAAACTGAATGGTTTGAAATAGAAATGTTTTTGACAATTGAACTGTGTACTCATGCTAAACTGAATTGTTTGAAATAGAACCGATTATTTACATAAAAATGGATTTGGCGTTAAATAACCTACAAAGGTTGATATGCCATAAAATCCAACCAACTTTAAACTGGGATCCTAGCTAAAAATGTAAAATTTAACAGTTTGTAAGGACATAGGCAATAGCAATGTGGAATGATATTGTTAATTCTAGGCTATAGGGATGTAGAAATAAGGATTTCTGGCTGGAATTCAGGCCACTCATATATATATATATATATATATATATATATATATATATATATATATATATGAGTGGCCTGAATATATATATATATATATATATATATATATATATACTTTTAGATAGTGGTACAAATACCAACCACTCAGGTTCCATAGGTTAAGTCACAGATGCATGAAATATATATATATATATTATTTTATTTTATCATTTACTGACATGTGAACTGTACATATAATTACATCACTTATTATACTTGTTCTCTATTGCTCTCTCTCACATTGTTATTTACTCAGCTTCAATTTCGTACTCTGGCCTTAGGTTGCATACAGTACCTACCGTTCTTATGGTCAACTATTTCACCTCTGAAAAGACTCATCATTGCTAATTTCAAAGTTTATAGTACTAATATATCCCTGGGGGAATATACTCAGTATAAATAAGACTCCACATGAAGAGTAAGTATAACAAGTTTATCGTTTGAAAGTACAATGTACAAATAATATAGGGACACTCGATTGTATCTTGAATGCCAGTGGGTACTCTCGCTTCACTCACTTGGTTACTCTTACCCGTGTCTTTTATAGACCGAGCAATCCATTCACAGGGGGTTTCAGGATCTTCCACTATATCACCTTCCCCCAAGCTAAATTCATCATTGAATTTTGCTTTCAGTATTTCGTTCTTTTCGGATTAAGACGTAGGTGTTTATTCCTCTTCCTTTTCTTACTACTAATTCTCCTCTCAGTCTGTATACTTTCACATTTAGAAGAATCAGTAGTTTTTGTTTCGTTGTTGCCTCTATTGTCATTCCGACGTTCATGGGTGGTTTTATTAGAAAAGAGTCATACAATACCTCCATTGGTATTTCTTCATTATTTTGGACGGTTTCTATGTATCAGGGTCACAATTGATTAATATGTCTCTAACAGACAAACTTGGATCCTTGAATTATGTAGCTAACTCTCCTGATTCTTCTAGTTACAATACCATCCTTCTGAAAACATTTTCCAGCCCGATAGTTCCTAAAGAAGACTTTATCCCCTTCTTTATACGATTTATAGTTTGTCTTTATTTTCGTATAGTTCTTCTTTCTATTTGGCAACAACCTGTCAAATACTGAATGTATTTTCCTTGCATACATGATCTCAGCAGGCGATAAATTTCCCTTTATAATCTGATTGGGCATTATTCTGTAAACCATTAGAAAAGTTTGAGTGTTTTTCTCTTCAGTGTCGAACCCTTTGGCTTTTTTAACGCTCATTTAGATGTATCGACAAACCTCTCTGCCTGTCCATTTGATCGAGGATTATACATCAGTGTTGTCATGTCTTCAATTGCTAATGAATCACTACAAACTTTAAATTCACTTCCAGTGAACATCGTTCCATTGTCACTTACTATGGTATTAGGGACTCCCAGCCGACTAAACACTTCATTTAGCGCTCTTATCATATTTGTAGCTGTTGGGTGTTTATATTTGAAAACTTCTGGCCATTTAGAGTAGCTATCTATGATCACCAAATAATAATATCTATTTAATGGCCCTGCGTAGTCCACATGAATACGTGACCAAGGGATATCTGTCTTTGGCCAGGGCTGAGTTCTTACTGGTGGTGATTTGGCTGCTAATTGACACCCTTTACATTGTCTTACCAAATCCTCAATGTCCTGGTCCATTTTTGGCCAATACGTGTAACTTCTCATTAATGATTTCATTCTGGATATACCCGAATGACCCAAATGAAATTCTTTCAAAACTTTCTTTCATAAGACACGTGGTATTACTACTCTTTGCGCATACATCAAAGTTCCGTCACATATTGAAAATGGCGATACTTTTAGTTTTTTATTTTTCTCATTTCCTTTCACTTGTTTATTTATGTTGATTATGTGCTCGTCCGTTTTTGTTGCTTTTTTAATTTCTTCCAGTAAAACAGGTAATTCGCTAATGGTATTAATCAATACTTTCTTTAGTTCTTGTTCTTGCTTCAGTGCTGCAATCACTGTTTCTTCCAACAGGTCAGCGTTGTCCAGGATTAGTCTCGAAAGACCATCTGCATGTGCGATTTTCTTGGATGGCATATATTGTATTTTGAAGTTGTAATTTAATAAAATCACACTCCATCTTTGTAACCTATTTGCGGAATGGGTAGGAACACCTTTTTTCGACCCAAAAATTGAAAATAACGGTTTACAGTTGATTTGTAGAATGAATGTTCTCCCGTAAATAAATCTATGAAATTTTTTTGCAACATACATTATTGCGAGTCCCTCCTTCTCAATTTGACTATAATTTCTCTCCGCAGGTAATAAAGCTCTTGAAACATGAGCTATAGGTTTTGTTACTCCATCTTCAAATTTGTGTAGCAGCATGGCCCCTATGCCATAATCACTTGCATCTGACACTACAATTAACTCCTTTTTAGGATTGTAGTGGGCTAAAGCTAAATCTGATAATAAGCACTTCTATATTTTAATAAATGCATTGTCACATTCTTTAGTCCAGCACCATTTTTTTTACTCAATAACTTATTTAATGGCTCTCTCAATTCGTGCATATTAGGAATATATAAATTGTAATAGTTTGCTAAACCAAGAAATGATTGTAGTTTAGTGATGTTATCCAAAAAAGGCATATCTTTTATAGCTTCCGTTCTTTTTGGGTTTGGTCTTCTTTCGTCATCGATTATCTGACCCAAATATTCTATTTTGTTCATACAAAATTCGCACTTTTCACACCCGACCTTAAATCCATATTTCTCAATTCTTTTAAAAACTTCTCGGACATGACTTTTGTGTTCCTCGAAATTTTCGCTCTTTATTAATATATCGTCTAAGTATGCCATTGCATATTCCAGACCAGAAAGCATCATATCCATAATTTGCTGAAATAGACTCGGTGCTACCTTCAGACCGAAAGGCAACCGTCTTAGTTGATATAAACCTCTATGTGTGTGAATGGTTAGATACTTTGTACATTCTTCTTCTACTTTGACTTGCTGATAAGCTTCTGACAAATCAATTTTCAAGAAGACTTTGCCTCCATTCAGCTTTGAAAATATCTCCTCCAGTATGGGAAGTGGATATGTGTGATCCCTTAGACATTCATTCAGTCCGGTTGAGAAATCCGCGCAGACCCTTATCTTATTGTTTTTCTTTTTCACGTAGACTGTAGGTGATGCCCATTCTGAGTAGTCTACTTTTTTAATTACTCCATTTTCTTCTAATCTCTGTAAATCTTGGTCTATCATTTCTAACAATTAAAACAGGTCTTTTCTTTTTGGCTTGAATACTGGTTTTATGTTATCTTTGAGTTTGAATCTCACTTCAGTTTTCATACAATACCCAAGTTCGTCTGCAAAAACTTTATTAAATTCGCTTTTTAACTTATTCACAAAGTTTTCAGTTTGTTTTGACTTTCCCATATTCAACACATTTAGCCTTCTTCAAAACACATTTATCGGTTTCTCCCATGAATCAAATAAAACTATTGAGTCAATGCTGAATAAATTTGCATTTTTCCCCTGCTATGATATAGATCTTTGTTTTATGTGTTTTGCTGTGGAATGTTACTTTAGCATCAAATTCTCCTTTGAATTTCAGCTTGCTTCCCAAAATACCTTTGCTATATTGCCTGTATTTCGTAATTCAGGTTTGCCTATCTTTTTCCAGGTAGTTTTGTCAATTGTAGAAATGTCACTCCCTGTATCCAGCAAACAATATTTTGACCATTAACTTTCATATCTACATATTTTCTTTTCCTGTTATTTTTCATAACTTTCGATAAAACTGCATTTATCTTTTTAGGCTTCTGATAATTTCTCTTTTTATACATAGAAGCCTTATGCCCCATCTGAGCACATTCGAAACAAATCTTGTTCCTTAAATAACATCTACTTGTAGTATGATTTAAACTTCCACATGCTTTGCAATAAATTTTTCTCTCATAGTGTTCTTTTACGCTTCTTTTACAAGGTTCACTTTCCTTTCTTTCTTTATTGTCACATTTGACTTTATTTATTCAGGCAACATTTTTTTCTTCAATACATATGTTATCCCATCTGATATTAATTAATTTCTGCCATTCTTCTGATACTTTTTGCTATGTTATCTCCGTATCTTGTTCTAACATTGTCAATATCTTTGACTGAATCACTTTATCCTTATTTGATGTCAAGCCCTGTACAAATATCAAACACTTAAACATGTCCTCTTTAAGGTCTAACCATTTACACTGGGCATTTACTTTCCCAGTGTATGCTACGAAATCTTCATCGTCTTCTTTAATTATGTTCAAACATTTATACCTGGTATGAAACAAACTATCCCATTCTCCAAACATTTTGGATAGAATTTCTATAGTTTCTTCGAACGACATCTCTTCCAGTTTATTCGGCAATATGTAATTCATATATTTCATGTTTTCATGAGCGCCTAACTTTTGTATTACTAACATATTTTTTCTTCATTGGACCATGATTGACACCTTTTTGCAAAAATTGTTTCGTACCTTTTGAAGTATGCAGGAAAAGTTATTCCTTCCTCAGGTTTGTAAATAAATTCTGACAGCGAGTTTGCTATGCCCTCTGCAGAAAAAGTGTTCGAACCTTTCTCTGGTTCACCTTGCTTTAACAATACTTTTTGCAAAATGTCCTGCTGTTTTACAATTTGTTTTTGCACAGCTGTCTATTGTTTCTGGAAATTTTCTTGTTGCTGTACAAACTGCTGTTGTAATTGTTGTACTGCAGCGCCTAGCATTTTTGTCAATTCCGTTAATTATTCCATATTTAGCATAAAACAAATATGTAAAACAAAATCCAACCAAACAGTTGACCAACAATTAAATATTTTTGGCCGGAAAGACGTCGTTTTACTTTTTCTTTCAATGAGGAGGGGGGAAAGCCAAAAAACTACTTATCTTATTTTCTAAACGCCACTGTTGGTTTTTTATTTATTCGCGCTCGTTTGAAGTACTTCAAATACTTGTTTTATTTCCGGGTGTGTTGAAAATTTTTTTTTCTTCAACTGGTCCAGCTGATACAGTGACAAAAAAAAACTCTATGTCGTTCGTCCAATCTTATAGATTGAACGGGAGTTTGTTTTTATGAATCCTTTGTCACCAAATCTGGTATAGATTTAGGTGTGAGTTCGTACTAGAATCTTCATCACCAAATCTGATATAGATTTGGGTGTAAGTCCGTTCTCAAATCCCTCGTCACCAAATCTGATATAGATTTGGGTGTGAATCCATTCTCGAATACCTCGTTGCCAAATCTGATACATCCCTGGGGGAATATACTCAGTATAAATAAGACTCCACATGAAGAGTAAGTATAACAAGTTTATCGTTCGAAAGTATAACGTACAAATAATATAGGGACACTCAATTGTATCTTGAACACCAGAGTGGGTACTCTCACTTCACTCCCTTGGTTACCACTTACTCGTGTCTTTTATAGACCGAGCAATCCATTCACAGGGGATTTCAGGATCTTCCACTATATCAAGGACTTATTTATTAATTTTGCTCAGTCTGGCATACAGATCTTCAGTTGCTACAGTACTTATTGCTCCTTAGTAATCTCCCATTTCACTGTTGAATAGACTCATCATTACTTAACTTCTAAGTTTATTTGCTGGGCTTTGCTTCGTCCAGAATATAGATCTTTGATTGCTTACAGTGCCTGCTAAGTAGTCACCCATTGCTTAACTTCAGTGATCTGACAGGAACTTGTGCTTTCAGTATGACTTGATCATAAAATCAAAATGTGACAATACAATTGCGTTAATTATAGACAACAGTATGAAGTGTTTAGATTTATGTAGCAGGCTAAAGATATGGTTCTTTTGCTTTTATGGGGATCCTGTACTCTTAGCCTTTTTAGATGTTGAGGGCTGATTGTAACTGAAAAAAAAAGCTTAATTTTTATTTTTACATTTTGAAAAAATAAACAATCTTTCTTTTAAAATGTTATCGTTGTTTGTCTTTAGACATTTCTTTACATGTTTTATTCAGTAATTATTAGTACTACTACCGTCCTATATTAGCTCTTACATTTGCATATATATTTGATACATTAAATTTTCAAACTCTTATGAGGCAGAGGTAGTATTAATGATCAGTAACATTGGAAATGTGTTGAGAAAAACAATTTTTTATTAAATCCTAGCCGGTAAAGTGATAATTGAGATAATAAGAGATTAAGATGTTTCACCAATTTCTGTTGATTACAATGGTTGAGATCAGAAGAAAGTTACTTAGAAATAAAAATTCATCATTCCTTGAATGTACATTCTTCCTGAAGTTTGGTAGTTCATGTAATGCAGCTTCCTCTGGACACATTTGGCATCAAATTAGCTTTGCAGCCCAATTGACTGGGCAGTAGAATATGCCGACTGGATCTCAGCAGATGGCTAAGACCCCCTCTTCCCCAACAAGTGACCTGGATATGAAACTAAACTCTATCTGATGGTGTGGTTCCAGTACTGGAGCTT